>CM051012.1:23979812-23987312 GCA_027704905.1 Muraenolepis orangiensis | reverse complement strand
TGTGTGTGTTTATATTTGTGTGTGTGTGTTTATATTTCTGTGTGTGTGTTTGTATTTGGTGTCTGTGTGCAGAGTAACAGAGTAGCACTGCGTTGTCAGCGCCAAAAGCACTTGAATTGCATAACAACATCACAACACAAACAAACAAACAAACACCACCACCACCACCACCCCTCAGCGGGACCCCGTGGGGGCCTCCACCCTCCCACCACTCCACCCAATCACAGCTCCACAGTGGCAGCTACACTCCCTCATCTCTCTCTCTCTCTCTCTCTCTCTCTCTCTCTCTCTCTCTCTCTCTCTCTCTCTCTCTCTCTCTCTCTCCAGCCAGGTTACTCAATAGTAACTCCACCAGACCGCCCGCTTGCAGTGCATTTCTTCTTCTTCTTTGGGTGTTTGAACCCTGTGACCTAATCCACCTCCTTCTCCCCTCCTCATCCTCCTCCTCCTCCCCCTCCTCCTCCTCCTCCTTCCTTTCTTCTACTCTTCCTCACGTTATATGTACACTTTATATTTGTATTCATACTCTCCACAAATATGTAAATCTGTACATTTGTGTTTAAATTTTTTGTTGTTTTTTGCTAATTATATTTTTGTAATTTTTGTAATTTTTTAAAGATGCATATTGTAATTTTAATTTTGAGCACATCTTTGGAGCTGGCAATTACATTTCACTGTACATTGTACACTGTACCTAATACCTGGGACAAATAAACCAAATCCTCCTCCTCCCCATCCCCTCCTCCACCTCCACCTCCTCCCCCTCCCCTCCCTCCTCCACCTCCACCTCCTCCCCCTCCCCTCCTCCACCTCCACCTCCTCCTCCCCCCTTCTCCTCCTCCTCTTCCTCCTTTCCCCCCCTCTTCCTCCTCTTCCTCCACCTCCTCCTTTCCCCCCCCCCCCTCCTCCTCCTCCCCCCTCCTCCTCCTCTTCCTTTCCCCCCCCCCCCCTCCTCCTCCTCCTCCTCCTCCTCCTCCTCCTCCTCTGCCAACACCTTGTCTTCTCGCTCCTCGGTGACTCAGCAGGAGTGGCGACGTCCTAACGGGAAGACGTCTACACACACATACACACACGCGGGGGTGTGTGTGTGTGTGTACTGTAAGTGTGGTAATAGACACTATGACACACGGTCGGGTATCACCGCGCCGGTGTCACTCGGCCTCCGGACGGGACAGGATGTTCCCGGTGGTGTCCTCTACGGTGTCTGACTACCATTGGCTCTCGTCGGTTTCGCTGCATCACCCGTTGGCAACAAGTCCTCGGAGATGTCTTGCTCTCTCTCGCTCTCTTTCTGTCTCTGTCTCAATGTCTCTGTCTCAATGTCTGTCTGTCTGTCTGTCTGTCTGTCTGTCTGTCTGTCTGTCTGTCTGTCTGTCTGTCTGTCTGTCTGTCTGTCTGTCTGTCTGTCTGTCTGTCTGTCTGTCTGTCTGTCTCTCTCTCTCTCTCTCTCTCTCTCTCTCTCTCTCTCTCTCTCTCTCTCTCTCTCTCTCTCTCTCTCTCTCTCTCTCTCTCTCTCTCTCTCTCTCTCTGTCTGTCTGTCTGTCTCTTGCAGTGTGCCGTGACACATCCCTGTTGTTGTTGTTGTTGTTGTTGTGTTGTTGTTTGTTCTCTAATGGAGGGGGAGGGAGGGCCCGTAACAAGAAAACTAGACTAGAATTGGGCAACATGAGTTTGGCCGAGGACAGGGTAGCGTAGCTTAGCATCGCCTTGTGTGTATGTGTGTTTTTATATTGTTCCTCCTGAGATTCATTATCACAAAGACAATCCTCTGCCAGCAGGCTAAAGGAATACAAGTGTGTTGAAATGTGTGTTTTATATTCTCTCTCTCTCTCTCTCTCTCTCTCTCTCTCTCTCTCTCTCTCTCTCTCTCTCTCTCTCTCTCTCTCTCTCTCTCTCTCTCTCTCTCTCTCTCTCTCTCTCTCTCTCTCTCTCTCTCTCTCTCTCTGTCTCTGTCTCTTACCCAATGGCAGTAAAAGGAACGTCTAAAGCAGGGCAGAATGTGCACTAATATGTGCTTCTAAGATATGTCTTACAGCCATTCCACCACACCCCCCCCCCCACCCACCCCCCACTTTGTTTAAATCAAAAACATGCAGT
This sequence comes from Muraenolepis orangiensis, assembly GCA_027704905.1. Classification (NCBI taxonomy): domain Eukaryota; kingdom Metazoa; phylum Chordata; class Actinopteri; order Gadiformes; family Muraenolepididae; genus Muraenolepis; species Muraenolepis orangiensis. Next base: position 23,985,215 of record CM051012.1, on the reverse strand, counting down.
TTCCCCCCCCCCCCTCAAAAAGTATGCTTTTATCCCTGGCCACCCCAGCAGCAGTGGGTAGGATTCATAACTTGATCCTCTGAGCGAGTTATGAACCCTCTGAGCTCTCAGGATGTTCACTAGTTTAGCGAAAGAATACTGTTGACCGTTTAATCACAGATTCTTCTTGTAATCCTGGAATCGATGTCGTATCAAAATACAAATACAATACACCGTGATATGAAACTCGTATCAAGGAGCAGCATTCAATTTCTATCTCATATTACTCAATGACCTCATTTCCCTTCCGCACTTACAGTACTTACTTTTCACTTCCTGTCTGAACAAACAGTTGGCGGCTAGCCGCGAGTAGCACCTAGCCGGCCCCAATAAAATGCAAGGGGTAGGGAGAGGAGAGGTTTCAGGTGGAGATGGGAAGCTTGGAGAACCCTCCGGACCTACTTTTACATAAAACACACACTGGGTTTTTTTATGTACTAATTTCTGCTGATGCATCGTGCTGAAAGTGATTGCGTGTGTGTGTGTGTGTGTGTGTGTGTGTGTGTGTGTGTGTGTGTGTGTGTGTGTGTGTTTGTGTGTTTGTGTGGGTGTGTTTGTGTGCCTGTGTGTGTGTGTGTGTGTGTTTGTATGTTTGTGTCTGTTTGTGTGCGTATGTGTGTGCGTGCATGTGTGTGTGGGTGTGGGCATCATGTTGTATTTTCTGCTCAAGTGTTTCAGTGTGTGTATAACAATGCGTACAATATGTGTTTATATGACTCCTTAATAATGTTTGTGTATGTGAATCTGATGTCAACTGTCGGCATGGCAGCTGTCGCCTTGCCAACCAACAGACTGGAGGTCAGACTGGGCCTCTGACCGTGTCTCTGAGGCCGCTTCCAAAGGTACCCGAGAGGGCCCGTTACAACCAACCCCAGCCTACCATGGGCCCGTTACAACCAACCCCAGCCTACCATGGGCCCGTTACAACCAACCCCAGCCTACCATGGGCCCGTTACAACATACATTGAAAACATCAAACTGCTGTGGTTGTTGATTTATTTTTTAACTTTTTTTGTATTATTTTGGATTTCTTCTCCGGGCGAAACACGTGCTTTTGTGAAATGTTTTTTAAAATATGTCCACACACAATAGCACGACTGTTCTCTGTTCTCCTGCCCTCAGCCCCCTCACGCTCCCTATGTAAACACACTGTCAACTACAGAGAGAGAGAGAGAGAGAGAGAGAGAGAGACCTCTGCCCTCTCTCGTTGCTGTAGCAAATATCATGATCATAAAGTGAAAACACGTCAACGGCTTACGTGTTCCGATATCACAAGGCCAAGCGGTGGTTTTATCGCTCGGAAAAAGTCTCCTGGGGAGGAACTGAGCTGAACTGTCTCCGCGACGGGTCTTCAGAGCACATAGAGAGATGATTAATAAAGTCAACTTGATGACCTATGAAAGGTTCTTTCCCCCCCCCCCCCCCCAGACAGAAGACCCCTCCGTTGTTAAGGACTCATACTAATGTTTTTGTTATTAAATCAAGACTCGACTCTGGCTTGTTCCCCATGTGACGCAAGCTAGCTGGTCTTGAGAGTTTGGGTTTCGTGTGTATATTCATATTGTTCTGGGTGCGGACCTCAAGGAGGGTATGGGTGTGTGGGGGTGAGGGTGTGTGGGGGTGAGGGTGTGTGGGGGTGAGGGTGTGGGTTGTGCAACGACACAAACAACTTTCCCCCCCCCGGCTATCAAACTGCACGCACCGTCGGAGAGTCTCTGAGGCACCGCCGTGAGCGTTGTGTGTGGAGCACATGAGTTCCAGAGCCGGGGCCTGTGTGGGCTGATAGATGCAGTGGATCTCCACAACCAACCCCCCAGCACACCCCCCCCCCCCCCCCCCAACCACCCCCCCCTACCCCAGAGTGGAAACCTCCCCGGTTCAACAAAAGGAGGCACCCCTGCACTCTCTCTCCCCCCTGTCTCCACACTCTCCTGGGTCTCCACCATGGCTGTCACCCAGCATCAGCACGCCTAATGGCTGACGTTGTGTGATCACGCACACACCCCCACCACCCCCCCCCCCCTCCCCCACCCTCACCCCACCACTCTCTCGTCCCACAGAGCGGTGAAGACGCCGGGGCTGTGGGCCAGGGGCCTCGTCCTCCCGCCACCACAGGAAGCAATGGGACTGCCCTCACCGCGGCTAATCTGACGAGCGGAAGTCACCAGGCTTGATGGCGTGTTTGTGTGTGTGTGTGTGTGTGTGTGTGTGTTAGTGTGTGTGTGTGTGTGTGTGTGTGCGTGTGTCTGGGACTGAGCTACTTTCTTAGCTATGAGCTATTGGGCCTAATCCCAATACACCTCCTATACCCCTATGGATATATACCCGTAGGGGTAGGATGTTCCATAGGGGTCTCCCAGAATGCCTCACCAATCCTCAGCCAGATGGTGGCCAAAAGCATCAAAGGAAAACTACTTCTTTGTTAATATAATAATAATAATAATAATTACTTTTAAAGATTTAAAAGTGACGATAACCCTTGTATTATCTTAGTTTATTGTTGTTTCAATGTACGCCGGACCTTTTGTTTATAACAAGCGGTTGTGGCTGCTGACCACCGCAAACTGGATTCTAACTAGATTCGAAATGCTGACAATTGCTACTACTGATCACTTATCAGTCACGACCTTGAAGGGTTGTCCCCGTTTATCAGTCACGACCTTGAAGGGTTGTCCCCGTTTCATCTCATCGGGGAAGATGTCAACCAGTACCACTTTCTCGTTCTGTTTTCAGAGGGGAAAGTCAAAAAAGCAGTAGTAAGAAGGCTAAAAATAAGAAATGAGATTGGGTCCATGAGCTTTTATATAGAATACTAACTGGTTTGCTCCTTTGGCTTAAACTTTTCCATCGGTGCCGCTTACATAACACCTCACTTCAGTGAGCCCCCGGCCTAGGCCGAGCTGTGCTAACATGTTAGCTAGCTTAAAAGCTAGCGATTCAATGCTTTGTTAGCTCGATCTTCTAGCCTGCCGTGGGCCATTACTGATTGTGACTGACTGTGAAATCCGAAAAGGCAGAGAGCAGTTTCAGTTCCGTTGTGTTGAGCCGGTCGGTCGGTGTCCCACCTGTTAGGGTAAAAGGCGGGCCCCTCACAAACCCCTCAAAGTCCCTCTGACCCCGACTTCAACTGCTGAGCCTTAACGTTTGATCCTCTGATTTTTTCTTTCTTTTTTCTTTTGCGGTTCCACTCAGCGTCCGGGAAAAGAAAGGCGGGTTTGGCTGCAACATGATGCCGGCTGGTGTGCAAGCACCGCGTGGACTATGGTAGTCCTACTTCTACAGTGAATACCATAAAAGCTCTACTATGGTCATCCTACTACTACAGAAAATACCATACAAGCTCTACTAAGGTAGTCCTACTACTACAGTGAATACCATAAAAGCTCTCCTATGGTCATCCTACTACTACAGTAAATACCATACAAGCTCTACTAAGGTTGTCCTACTACTACAGTGAATACCATAAAAGCTCTACTATGGTAGGCCTACTGCGACTACTACTACTACTACTACTACTACTACTACTACTACTACAGTAAATACCATAAAAGCTCTACTAAGGTAGTCCTACTACTACAGTTAATACCATACAAGCTCTACTAAGGTAGGCCTACTGCGACTACTACTACTACTACTACTACTACTACTACTACTACTACTACTACTACTACTACTACTACAGTTAATACCATAAAAGCTGTACTATGGTAGTCCTACTACTACAGTTAATACCATAAAAGCTCTACTATGGTAGGCCTACAACTACTACTACTACTACTTTTACAACTACCGTAAATACCATAAAATCTATACTATAGTAGCGGCAGTTTAGCTCAGGAGGTAGAGCAGTCGCCTCACAACCGGAAGGTTGCTGGTTCGATCCCCGGCTCCTCCTAGCAAAAGCTGTCAAGGTGTCCTTGAGCAAGACACCCTAACTGCTCCTGACGTGCTGGCTGTCTCCTTGCACGGCTGACTCCGCCGTGGGTGGTTGAATGTGTGTGTATGAATGGGTGAATGTGAGGCATGACTTGTAAAGCGCTTTGAGTAACCACTGGTTAGAAAAGCGCTATATAAATGTCCATTTACCATTATAGTAGGCCTCCTACTCCTACTACAGTAAATACCATAATAGCTCTACTATGGTAATTCTTCTACATCTACTACTTAAGTAAATACCATAAAAGCTCTACTACGGTAGGACGACTACTACTACAGTAAATACCATAAAAGCTCTTCAGAAGTGCACAGTTTAATGCACAAACATTCTCCCCTCGCTTTCTCTTCCACCATGACTGAGCTTCCCTGTGGTTCAAACAAAAGGCAATTCTTCTTTCTTTCTATGAAATGAGAGTCAGTGGCTCTCACATTCTCCACATATATATCAACCCCCCCCACATATCTCCACCGTGGCTGGGATGGAGATATGTCATCTCAGAGATATGTCACCCTCACGTCGGGCCGATAGCCGTCAGAGTTGCCAGTGCCCGATGACGGAGACGCCGAGGTCAGACGCGTCGGTATGCACAGCATGTCTGCTGCCATCCAAGGCTGTTGTGAACCTCCACCACCTCCTCCCTCTCCTCCCTCCTCCTCCTCCTCCGACCACTGAACTAAGGTGTTATGGAAAACACACACACACACACACACACACACACAAGTGCGTGCGATACCTGTCCTCGGGTTCGAAGCGTGATGTATGGGATTGGTTTACACTGCAGGAATGTGAGGCTTCGGTAGGTTGTCGGCGGCAACGAGGAGGCCAGCCAGACGCACGCCACCGCCTTCTGGACGAGAGCCAGACGACGGGGACGAGGCCGATGACAGGGCGGCCCCCCTTGGCCCCTCCTCTCTCCATGCTCTCGACTCCCTGGCTGGCTGGCGTCCTGACACGCATACCGCCGGGATGTCGGACACGCTGTTATAACCCAGAGGTTACAGTTTATCTGTCCGAGATAGCAGCGGACCTGCAATAAAAACAGGCAGGCAAAGACAAGCCCCGGGGAGATGAAGTGGCCTAGGAGGGACAGTATCAGCTAGGGGTTAAGAGTACCTGTCTAGGGTTAGTAGTACCAGCCTAGGGTCAGTACCAGTCTGTGGTTAGTACCTGTCTGGGGTTAGTAGTACCAGTCTGGGGTTAGTACCAGTCTGTGGTATCTGGGGTTAGTAGTACCAGTCTGGGGTTAGTACATGCCTGGGGTTAGTACCTACCTGGGGTTAGTAGTACCTGTCTGGGGCTAGAAGTACCAGCCTGTGGTTAGTACCAGTCTCTGGTTAGTACCAGTCTGGGATTAGTAGTACCAGTCTCAGGTTAGTACCAGTCTGGGATTAGTAGTACCAGTCTGGGTTTAGTACCAGCCTGAGGTT
>CM051012.1:23879812-23974812 GCA_027704905.1 Muraenolepis orangiensis | reverse complement strand
AAGATGGGGAGTGACGTAGCGCGTAATCAGAGCAACTCAGAGTCTGCTGCTGCGCTCTGAGCTCCGTGGAGAGTCCGCCGTTACGCGCACCACACAACCCGCTTGAATACGCGTAGCTGCTCTGCTGTGTGCCTCTGTAACTCAACTAAACTCAAACAAGTAGAAGGAGATAGTAAGTAAAAAAGCAGACGTAGGTGTGGTGCACATGGAGACGCCGTGTTGTTGGACTTGTAACACTTGAGGAGAGAGAGAGAGAGAGAGAAAGAGAGAGAGAGGGAGGGAGCAGTGCGCTCCGCTCCGGGACCAACATGCTCACCACCACCCCTGGGCTGGCGTACGCGGTGTCCGTTCTCCTCCTGATCCGGACCTCTTTCTGCCAATACTCGAGTGATCAGTGCAGTTGGAAGGGCAGGTGAGAATGAGAGGTTTTTTTTGTATATATTATTTCTCCGATATCAATAGTAAGAGGGATGTATATGAAGTTTGATATGACCCGTAAATAGCGAAGGCGCGACGTAACCTTGAAAACCTTTAAAAGTGGACTTTTATTCCTGGTTTAGACATGGCCGAGGCTCTCCGGTCAACCTTTTCCTTACACTATTTAAAATGTAAATGTTCATAGCAGTGGAAAAGGCTAAATGTCTCTGTATATCTTAGATACGAAGATATATATATATATGTATATATATATATGTATGTGTGTGCATATATTTATATTTATATAAGTATATGTTCGTTAGAATATCATTGTTTTGTGTTTCTTCCTCATGTTTTGAAATTGCCAAAAGTCTCAAACGGTGAAACGGATTTCATTTCCCATCCCCTCTCTCTCTCTCTCTCTCTCTCTCTCTCTCTCTCTCTCTCTCTCTCTCTCTCTCTCTCTCTCTCTCTCTCTCTCTCTCTCTCTCTCTCTCTCTCTCTCCTCTCTCTCTCTCTCTCTCTCTCTCTAAACTATCGCGAGTTTCAGATTAGTCTACCTAATCATAACTTTATTGCCCGTGGGTAGTTACCCACGGGCAATAAAGTTATGTTTATGCGCATATGGGCGTCGTGGATAATTATGTCTGTGCGGGAATACCCATCAAATATCTCCCTGAGATCTGTTTCCCATCTGTTCTGTTCTGATATATCCCTCGAACTGTGGTCAGGGCTATACTCTCTAATCCTCTAGTCGGCGCAGGGTCCATAACACATAATCTGTTGTTTATTAGTGAGCCTCACGACTAATCCCGCTTTAAATGCGTGCAGCAGAGATGAAGTTGGAAAAAAAACCCCACCACCACCTAATTAGAGGCGTGCTGACATCGGCTGCTGCATATGCTCAGCATGTGGCCCCTGGATTATGATCACATCCTTTGCACATTTTGAATTGCAGCAGCAGCAGCAAAGCAAGCATCTAGTTTCCATTGAAAGCTGGGCGTTTACCGCTCGAGTCAAAACCACTGGCTTGGCATTGCCCTGCGCTGGTAGAAAAACGGATGGTTTCCCTGACGCTGGCTTTTGCCACAGGACGACTGACTGACTGACAGATTGACTGACAGCGGGGCCACGGCTTCCTCCAAAAGCCCTGACCGGGCATTAAGTTCTGGAGGGAGTCATTTGGGCATGCTGGCGCCACAGTCCGTATAGCGCTGCCCGGACAAGTCTCTTCCAGTCTCTTTGGTCCTCTGAAAGCAAGGGGAGGCTCAGTGCGTGACCTGCATTTGCACTTGCATGCAGCAGACCCCGACTACTGTTGCAGCCGTTGTCTGGCCCAGAGGCCCCTGTGGCCCACCATTCATCCACTTCTGCTTCCCAACTCTTCCCCACGGCAGTGTGCCAGTTGTGCGTTATGCCAAGGGTCCTTTAGGAAGGGAACAATGAGGCGCAGGGTGGTGGGGGGTGTGTGGGAGAGTGGGGGGGGGGAGTGTGTTGGAAGCTTGGGTCACTCGGTGGATGCGTTGGCTCGTGACCGGTCATGCAGCCCCCCCTAGTCACATTCAGTCGGCTTATACCGCGTCGGAAGGAAGGAAGGAATGTGGCGGCCTTAAGCACCGTGCACGCTGGACACGGTCGGTCAGTCAGCTCTTCACCTTCTGGTGGAGGAGTTGAGGCTTTAAGAAATGACCGGAACATCGGTGAATAGCGAAAAGGCGAAAGCTAAACGTCTACATACTGGTGTTGGCATACAGTTCATCTGTTGAATTCAAACACGAAAGCGGGATTTAGTCCACAACACTTCACAATCACGAATCCTGACAATGAACCCGTGTCTGGCGGCGTAGCAGTTCAAGATTTAACATTTCAACTCCCCCCACCCTTCTCTCTCTCTTCCCCCCCCCGCCCCTACCCCCGTCCAGCGGCCTCACCCACGAGGGCCACGCCCGGGACGTGGAGCAGGTGTACCTGCGCTGCTCCCAGGGCTCCCTGGAGTGGCTGTACCCGACGGGGGCCATCATCGTCAACCTGCGGCCCAACACGGCGGCTGCGGCGGCGGGGGGCCGCCTCTCCGTGTGCATCAAGCCGGCGGCCGGCTCCAGCGGCGCCAACGTGTACCTGGACCGCGGCGGCAAGCTGCGGCTGCTGCTGCGCGAGCGCGACCAGGCGCGCGGCAAGGTGCACTGCTTCGGCATCCGCGAGGGGGCGCTCTTCATCGAGGCCATCCCCCGCACGGACATCAGCCGTCGCATCACCACCTTCCAGTACGAGCTGGTCCGCGAGCGGCCCGGCGTGGACCCGCAGAACGCGCTGACCGGTGAGCTGGCTTCTTCTAGCGTGTCTCGCGGGGTCACGAAGGGGGGTGATTGGGGGGAGGTGGGGGTGTAGCTGAAGAGGTAGGGAGGGGTGGTGGGTGTAGCTGAAGAGGTAGGGCGGGTTGTCTGGCAACCGGAAAGGTCGCTGGTTCGATCCCCCGGCTCCTGGCACCCAAGCCCATAGTGTCGAGGTGTCCCTGAGCGAGACACCCCTAACCCTAACTGCTCCTGACCAGCTGGCCGTTCCCCTTGCATGGCTGTCGTTGTATGAATGTGTGTATGAATGTGTGGCTGAATGTGTGTATGAATGCGTTGTTTTATTGTGTTTACGGATATGTGTGTACGTAAGGCATAGCTTGTAAAGCACTTTGGTTAAAAGCGCTGTCCCTTACTCCGTTTCAAACACCTTGTGCCGGTGCGTTTTTATAGTTTTGTGTCATTTGTCTTTTCTTTTTTTTTTTTTATCTGTCACTGTGGTCGACATTTCCAGACTTTTGTTTTGACAGATTTCCCCCTGTTTTGTTGAAATACAATCTGCTGTTCCTGTGCAGCCGTCGACTGGGGGGGGGGGAACTGTATTTAGTTAGACACTCCTGGTAGGAAACTGTAGGTTTGATCCAACTCTCTCCAACACCGAAGCCAAGAGTCGTTCCTCTCACTCTTTCTCTCTCTCTCTGTCGGTCGTCTCATATATTGGGCTGAAGGAAAATATTTTCTTTGATAATATCAACGCTTTCCAGCAGGCCTCCAAACTACACACTCCACCACCACCACCCAAACCACCCATCCTCCGCAAATGGCCGAGTTTGCTTTTCAGTATTAAATGTGGCCCCGTTTCATCCTTGTATTTTGACCGTAAGATTATCCTCGGATCATCCTTTGGTCGGCAGTTCTGTGGTCACGGCCGGTTTGTAGCGTCGGTGTCCGGGGGGGGGGCTGTGAGCTGTTAAATATCTTTCTCTCACAGAGGGGGGGGGGGGGGGGGGGGGGGGGGCCTCCCCTTTCCAAAACAACAGCTCCCCTGCTACGTGGTCCCTGCTGTGTACCTGCAGCCTCTTTCTCTCTTTCCTAAAACAAAGCACCAAAAAAAGAGAAGAGAAAAATACGGATATATATATAAAACAACACCCATGAGCTCCATCGTGGTCCTTATCTGACTCAACAGAGAGAGAGAGGGAGAGAGAGAGAGGGGGAGGGAGGGAGGGAGAGAGAGAGAGAGAGAGGCAGAGAATAATATTAGAGGGAGGGGTTAGGCAGGAAAGGGGGTTACCGAGGACTTGTTTTGAACACACGGCTGCACTCTGCTCACCGCCCTCTGTGGAATGAGGCGGTTTGGTGATGATGATGGTGACTGACGATGATGATGAGGATGTGGCTGACTTAACCGACCCCCCCCCCCCCCACACACACACACACACACACACACACACACACACACACATACACACACCAGTTGACAGTTGTCTCGTGGCGTCCACATGCCCTGAGTCTCTGTCTGTCTCTCTCTCTCTCTCTCTCTCTCTCGATCATTTTCTCTCATTTTCTCTCATTTTTCTCGTTTTTCTCGTGGCTTCTTCTGATCATTTTCTCTTGTGGTTTTTTATTTCTGGTTGTTTTTCAATTTTCCCTCCCCCCTCCCCCTTATTTTTGTCCCTCTCTCCCCTTCTCTTCTCTCTCTCTCTCTCCCCTTCTCTCTCTCTCTCTCCCTTCTCTTCTCTCTCTCTCTCTCCCCTTCTCTTCTCTCTCTCTCTCTCCCCTTCTCTTCTCTCTCTCTCTCCCCTTCTCTTCTCTCTCATACCTCGCTGAGTTGGGATCGAGTTATTCTCCATCATGTTGAAATATATCTGACCAGATGTTTGGGAGGAGCCTCTAATGCATAAAGGCAGACTCGCGCTCGCCCGGCCCTCCGCCGTCTCACTCTTTCCTACCTCCTCCCCTCCCCCTCCCCTCCCCTCCCCTCCCCTCCCCCCCTTGATTTCCTTCCCCGTGGTCGTCGTCTTAATTTTCATCTCCGCCTGCCCCTCATCCGTCCTCCTTGGTCGGGGCTTTAGAGGCGGAACCCGTCCTGCTCCGAGAGCCCCATTACCAAAAGTGCTGCTCCATTAGGGCGGAAAAAAGCATCTGGGTCCAGATGTTCACCGTGTGGACACTCGCTGTGCCTCCTTCTCCGTGTCTTTAATTTGTTTCTTCTTCTACGTCTTCATCATCTTCTTCTTCTTCATCTTCTTCTTCTTCTTCTTCTTCTTCTTCTTCTTCTTCTTCTTCTTCTTCTTCTTCTTCTTCTTCTTCTTCTTCTTCTTCTTCTTCTTCTTCTTCTTCTTCTTTTTTTTTTAAAACCCAAAAGCCACCAGCCATCCCTCCCTCTGTGAAGTGGTGCTCATCAGAGGGCCTCAACATGTGCACAGGGGCCCATGGATCCAGACGCTGACTCCGCGCTGCCGGTCCATTCCTGCGGTTCCGTTTCATGTCTTGACACGTGACACCCTGCCTCAGCTCGGCTCGGCTCCGCTCGGCTCTGCTCTGCTCTTTGTCGCATTGCATTGTGGGAGGAAGAGGGGGGTAGCAGACATTTGAGCTTGAGGTTCCTGTCCTCCTCCTCCTCCTCCGTCCTTGCCGCGATGGCTGCTGATGCGATGGCAGCCAGCGGTGGCGCCGTAGTACCAAAAGCCCCCCGTCCCCTTCCTTCGTGTCATCTTCTTCTTCTCCCAGGGTTCCCGAAGTACCCCTCCCGAACGCTCCAGCTGTTCTCAAGACTCTGAGGCTCGGTGACCCCTGACCTCTGTGGTGATGAAGCGCAGTGTTGTGTTACAGCATGAGTTGACCCTAAGACGTGCTCACGCCGCAAAACCTCTGTGCCTGCGGCTAAAAATACGGCGCCATTCCTCCTTCCGCCGCAAGATAGGACAACAGGGAGGGGGGGGGGGGGGGGGGGGGGGGTCAGCGTGTCTGTCCTGTGAGCCATCACCGCCGTCTTCCGCTTCCTCGGTCTTCACTTTCTGTGTTTCTGTGCCAAAGCAAACGTCCTCACTTCACCTGGTCTGTTTTCCCCCCCCCCTCCCACACACACACACACACACACACACACACACACACACACACACACACACACACACACACACACACACACACACACACACACACACACACACACACACACACACACACACACACACACACACACACACCACGCAGTTTGAACAGTAGTAAAACTAGCAGTAATATATGGTGCACCCATTGAACAGACCATCACAACTCAAGGGTTGGAAGTCATTTTTGTTCCGCTGGATCAAAAGGTCTTTAAGGTTTACGTCGAGGACTGAACAATAATTCAAAATATGAGCGAAATCGCAATATGGCCAATAAGTGCAATATCCAGAGGAGCTGCAATTATTTTTTATTTTAAGGATAAAGTGTGTTTTATAACACCGTTCTTAATGACGTACTGTCGTGCTGCAGAGATGCCCTGGACAACGCAATGGATATTTTTCTCCAGATGTTAGAACCACATGTTTGTGTTTGGTGCAGACCCCAACACGTCACACGTCACGATTTTTAATCAGTGCAAATGAGAATGGTGTGTCATCGATCCCGCTCATAGTGAATCATATCACCATATCGGTCATGATGTTTTTGTACCATATGGTTCAGCTCTATTTATACGTCCACCCTCACAGCCACACCCTCGTCCCTCAAGTGCTGAGTGGGCAGCCCCTGGCCCTCTCTCCCCCAACGCCCCCCCCCCCCTCTCTCTCCGCACCTGGCCCCTGGAGCTAAAGAAAACCAGCGCTAATAAAGGCGTCCACCCTCAGGCCCCCTGGGGGCCACCTGGGTCAACTAATCATGTGATTTGACTGCTCTTCCTCCTGTCGTAAAACACTCTAAAGGCCCTCCTACAGCCAGGAGGCGAGAGCAGGCGAGGCCATTGGCTGTTGCTCGCACTGTGACTAAACAAAGCCTGGCCTTGGGTGGGGGGGTCTGGTTTAGAATGTCCGGTGACTTCCCGAGTGTTCTACAGAGCACCTCTGTAGATCAATAACATGTTTGATTTACTTCTCTCTCTGTCTCTGTCTATCTCTGTCTATCTCTCTCTCTCTCTCTCTCTCTCTCTCTCTCTCTCTCTCTCTCTCTCTCTCTCTCTCTCTCTCTCTCTCTCTCTCTCTCTCTCTCTCTCTCTCTCTCTCTCTCTCTCTCTCTCTCTCTCTCTCTCTCTCTTTGTCTCTTTGTCTCTCTCGCTCTATCTCTGCCTCTCTCTCTCTCTCTCTTTGTCTCTCTCTCTGTCTCTCTCTCTTTGTCTCTCTCGCTCTATCTCTGCCTCTCTCTCTCTCTCTCTCTCTCTCTCTCTCTCTCTCTCTCTCTCTCTCTCCCTCTCTCTCTCTCTCTGCTCTTCTCTCTTCTCTCTCTCGTTCTCCTCTCTCTGTCTCTGTCTGTCTCTGTGTTGTGTTTTTCTTCTCATCTGGTGCTGGTCACAACAATCTGTACATGCGGAGGTCATGGTTGTGTTTTCCCTGCAGCTGAGTTAGTTCTGTGGATTCCCAGTTGTTGTGTGTTGTTGTGCAGCTGAACCTCCGGCAGGACGGCCCGGAGGAGGCCCTGTGTCGTAACACCCGTAGCCCCGGTTGACGTGTCGATTATATCCGTCACTGCCCAGACTCGTCCCAAACATCTGGTTGTCGTTTGTCGTGGAGCGTGTGGAGGGATTCCTGTTCTGCTTGAGATGGCTTAGCAACCCCCATCCACACACACACACACACACACACACACACACACACACACACACACACACACACACACACACACACACACACACACACACACACACACACACACGCTCCCCCGAGGGCATTACCCATGCGCGCTTCACCCATACACACACACACACACACACACACACACACACACACATTTCAGCAGCATTTCTCTCCGGGCAAAGAATATCTCTGTAGCCACGGCCACGACCGGAGCATGTGACACGTTGACTCCTATATGTGTGCGTGTGAAGAGAAGGTTACTGCTATGAGAGGTCTCTCTCTGTAGCTGAGCCACAGAGAGCCATGTTGTTGTGTGTCGTGTGAGGAGCGCTTGGCCTCTGTACGGCCGACCGACTGCAGGTGTTGCGTTTGCGGCCACAGTAAACCTCCACCAGCTGTGTTTTTGTCACACTTTGCAAATGACGCCTTATACTGTGTGTGTGTGTGTGTGTGTGTGTGTGTGTATGTGTTTGTGTGTTTTAAGAAGAACAACCATTTGTTGGACTAAAGCTCATCCTCATCCTGTCTCTCCTCTCTCTCCCTGCTCAGCTCCCTGCCAGCCCTGCACCGATGATGAGATGCTCCTAGCAGTCTGCACCAGTGACTTTGGTGAGTTGGCTTCTGGGTTGCACAGGGTTAGACAACACAGTAGTTACTTGGTGTGACTTGTTGTAACTACTAGAAGTTGTTGCAGTTACAGTTGACAACTACTACTACTACTACTACTATATATAGTACACTACATCATGTAGGCTCTCTAAGCTTTAATTAAAGCATAACAACAAAGAACTTAACAACTTAACAAAGTTGCTTCCTGTGTTGTGACAACTACTAGTACCACTTGTACTACTACTACTACTACTACTACTGATACTACTACTACTACTACATTATGTAGGCTCTCTAAGCTTTATCTAAAGCATAGCCAAGCAAAATAAATTACCGTTTTGCACTTTGGTAAGTTGTTTCCTGTGTTGTAGTTAGAACACTTGACAACTACTAGTACCATTAGTAGTACTAATACTACTACTACTACATTCTGTTGACAGTTACTGACAACTACTACTACTACATTGTAGGCTCTCTAAGCTTTAATGAGAGCGTAGACAAAAGGTAAATAAATAAAATGCTAACCCTCTGACCCGACCCTCCTCGTGTTTCCAGTGGCCCGGGGGACCATCCAGACGGTAAAGCAGGACGAGGACAGGTCGTCGGTCACCGTGGCCATCAGCCGCCTCTACCGCCAGAAGACGCGGGTGTTCGTGTCCGGCGGCGTGCACTCCCGGGTGCAGGGCTGGACGGGCCGCGTGGGCATGCCGCTGCGGTGCGGGGCGCGGCCCGGCGACGGCGACTTCCTGTTCACCGGCTCGGTGCGCTTCGGCGAGGCGTGGATGGGCTGCGCGCCTCGCTACAAGGACTTCCTGCAGGTGTACGGCGAAGCGGAGCGCCGGGGGACCAACCCCTGTCACGTGGACACGGACTGACCCCAAACCCTGAGAGGGGGGGGGGGGGGGGGGGTCGACCGACTCGGGAACCGCGTTCCAGGTCGGGTGCTCCACACTGGGAGGTGTGCGAGTACAGAGTATTCCAGGGGCAGCGCTGGGGGTGTGTGATGGGGGAGGCGGCGAGGACGTCAGGGCAGTGGTGTGTGATGAGGGGGGAGGCGGTGAGGACGTCAGTTAGGCTGAAAGACGGAGGAAATGTCTCCCCCCCCCCCACCCCCTGAGCTCAGCTTCTGGAACCCTATTGTGACTGCTTCGATAATAGGAAGAGGAGGAGGGGGAGGGGGAAGTTGTAACGTGTCGCCCAAGCAGTGTCTCTGGTTTGGACTTCTGTTCACAAAAAGCCAAGCGTGACCCGGGCAGACCCTCTTTCCCAAGAGAACCCCCCCCAGGGTCGGATATGTAGCAGGCCCTGGCTAAGGGGGGGGGTTTAGTTTGTAAATGTGTGTACAAAAACAAAATGTGAATTTAACTTTCTTTTTTTTTTCTTCATTTTTTCTTTTTTTCCTTGCTTTTGTAAAAAAAAGTGTGTACAGTTTTGGAAGTTATTTCTGGACGAGATGTATAAAGTGAAAGTTTGTTCTTTATTTTATTTTATTTTGTAAATAGAAAAAAAAGATGGAGTGCGATTCTAAGGCTGGATGGATGTGTATTTTTTAAAGGCTGTATAATAATAATATTAGAAAAACTAAAGAAAAAAATACAAGTCTACTATTTTTCCAAACGTGAATGTTCTTTCCACACCAAGCACTAAAAATGCTTTGTTCCAAGAGCTCGGCATTGAGGATCGTGGATCGGGAATCCTGTTTTTGTATTTGTTATTTAAAAATTTAAAGCTTGTGATTCTGAAATGGAACTTCGAAAAAAACACGAACTTGTTCAAATAAATGAAAAACAAAGTCTAGCTCCGTTTATTAATTATTTTAACCTGATTCATTTTTTTGTGTTTGTGTGTATTTTTCCACGTGGTAAGATTTGATCAACCGGGGCCGGGGGCCCCACGCTCTGTTCAAAACGGCCCTCCTCCTTCCCTCCCATCGGCCCCTGCACACATAACGTCTGCCAGGGGAACGAGAGATTGATATTAAGTTAGGGTGAATTCCATCGCATCGGTTCCTGTGGTGAAGGTTGGAGGAGGGTAGGGGGGAGAGGGAGAGAGAGGGTTGGGGGAGGGGAAAGGCGGAGGTGGTCGGGGGTGTCAAGGTCAATGTGAAAGGATTCTTTGTTCTCCTGCCGTGGTCTGGTATGAGAGAGAGAGGGGGAGAGAGAGAGAGGGGGAGAGAGAGAGGTGCAGCGAGGGCAGAAGACACACCACCACAAGTAAAGGGTTGTGATTGGGTTGGAGGAAGGGGGAGTGTGGGGGAGAGAGAGAGGGAGAGGGAGCCCTAAAACCAGTCCCCCGCTCTCCCCCCTCTCTCCCCCCATCCCCCTCCCCCTTCTTTTTAAAACCACAATGCAAAGTTGTGATTGGCGCACACACAAGTGCACCTCTTCATGCATAGTTTGCGTTTGGGGTTTCAAATTTTTAGTTTAAAATAAAGTTTAAATAGAATACACAGGATGGGATGGCGATGGCAATGGGGGAGGGGAGTGGAGCTCCACGACTCGTTATCCTAAACGATGCATGATGTTGCCATCCAAGAACCTCTAGAATAGCATCGGAGGCGGTGGCGGCCTGTGTGTCTGTTGTTTGAGTCTCCTGGTTAGGTTTTCTTTTTTTGGGGGGGGTCCTTTTTAACCCTTGTGTCTTCCCGTCTGTCTGTCTGTCTGTCTGCCTTACGTCTCGCTCCACATAGCTGCCATTCTGATGTGATTCCATCACGTGTGAGACGGAGATGGATCCACAGGATTCTTCTTGGGACTGACTCAGTGAAGTTTTTTTTTAAGGTGTACATTTCTTGGCCAGAAATATATATATATATATTTTAATGGGGCAGATATTCTCATCTTCTGGAACGTCTGCTGTTACATTCCTGTGTGTGTGTGTGTGTGTGTGTGTGTGTGTGTGTGTGTGTGTGTGTGTGTGTGTGTGTGTGTGTGTGTGTGTGTGTGTGTGTGTGTGTGTGTGTGTGTGTGTGTGTGTGTGTGTGTGTGTGTGTGTGTGTGTGTGTGTGTGTGAGAGAGAGAAAGAGGGAGAAAGTGAGATAGATAGAGAGAGAGCAAGTGTGAGAAATAGAGAGACAGACAGAAAGCAAGAGAGGGCAGAGAAAGAGAGACGAAGAGAGATAGAATTTGTGTGTGTGTGTGTGTGTGTGTGTGTGTGTGTGTGTGTTCTCTCATTCGGATTTAATGAGAGCGTCGTCCAAAGTCTTGAATAAGGCAGACAGCGCGGATAATCACTTTTACAGGGGAGAACGACGCATTTAAAACAGACGTCTGAACTTTTCTCCCCCACTCCTCGTCCTCCTCCCCCACCACCTCCTCCCCCCTCCTCATCCCAACCCCCCAAATTACTGACTGGGAAATGTAAACAGTGTTCCTATGGTAACAGCGCCTTGCTGAGAACGTTCTCGTCCTGTCTCTCTCTCTCTCTCTCTCTCTCTCAGTTTTTTCTCTCTCTCTCATTCTACATTCTCTCTATGTGTGTGTGTGTCTGGTGTGTGTGTGTGTGTTTGTCTCTCTCTCTATTTCTCCATTCTCTCTATCTCTATCTCTCTGCCTCTGTGTGTGTGTGTGTGTGTGTGTGTGTGTGTCTCTCTCTCTCTCTCATTCTCCATTCTCTCTATCTGTGTGTGTGTTTGTCTCTCTCTCTCTCTCTCTCTCTCTCTCTCTCTCTCTCTCTCTCTCTCTCTCTCTCTCTCTCTCTCTCTCTCTCTCTCTCTCTCTCTCTCTCTCTCTCTCTCTCTCTCTCCCTCTCTCTCTCTGGCTCTGAGAAGGCGTCTTGGAGCAGCAGAATGAGGAGAAGTACTTGCAGGAGACGGCCAGGCGGGTGCTGGCTGGCGCAGGTCAGTGACTTGTGTCTTCAATGGCCCCAGCTGTCCTGAACGTTACAACCCACCCCTTCCTCCTCCTCCTCCTCCTCCTCCTCCTCTCACTCTCCCTTGTCGTCTCACCTTGGCGTGGCGTCCTCTGTTCGCCACAGCAGCTGCCAGAAGAGAGTGAACAGATGCACGTCTTCAGGTGATGGCTCCGCTTCACTGAAGGACCTGTTCTGATCAATCAGCCCCCCCCCCCCCCAAAAGAATGCCAGCAAGGCTTAAGATCTATTAGTTTGGTGGCATTCTTTGTCAATAGGAAACTGTTCTTGTTTATCCAGCAGTTTGCGATGATCTGTCATGTAATAGGTTTTAATAAAACACATTCAATAATGCCATGACGGCACATTGCAGACAAAGAGAGAGAGAGAGAGAGAGAGAGAGAGAGAGAGAGAGAGAGAGGAGAGAGAGAGAGAGAGAGAGAGAGAGAGAGAGAGAGGGGGTAGTTAGTAAGTCGTGGCTCTTTGGGAAGTGTTGGAATGTGGGGAATGTGTTGACTTTACTCACACACTTGTGGGCACACACACACACACAAGCACACGCACACACACACACACACACACACACACACACACACACAAGCGCACACAGACACACACACACACACACTGCTTTAATGAGATGGAATCAATAGGACCTCTGTGGTTTATATGTATATGTGTGTGTGTGTGTGTGTGTGTGTGTGTGTGTGTGTGTGTGTGTGTTTGTGTGTGTCCTGTGCTATTAACACAGTCACTGTGACTGCTCACACCAAATGTCCACATCCACAATTAATTGTCTGTACTCTAAATTAAACTGCAATCCTGAAGATGTAATGGTAATTAAAAAATTGGTTTTCGTCATGCAGCACGGAGCAGTATGGAAAATCACTTGTGACTTGTTCACAATTCAACGATTCAGAGAATTTTGGGTTTATCCTAATCTCAGATCCAACTTTAATCCAGCTGTCCTACTATGTTGTGGTATAACTTCTCATCCAGCAGTGAGACTAGGTTTATCCTACAATGTTATCCCTATTTTTTTGGTTTGTTTTAATTACGGATAGAAGAGGGTCGTGTCCGGGTTCAAATAAAGTGCATCGATATGTCTACCTGATGTTATCTCCTTCCCTCCATGTCTTTCTCTCTTTTTAATCATCTGAAGTTTGGCCTTTTGGACGAGACAAGCCACCTGTGTTCCTGAGTCAGCAGCACGCTTGATTAGAATCTCTGAACCCAGTCACTGTTTGTCTGTAAGTGGTGGGTGTTTTCCCCCCTAATGCCCTTAACAGACTACACGATATTCAAAGTCAGTTCACACTACACAACTCGCTGTCTTGGAAAATCGGGCGACTTGGAGTCATTGTGGTGTCACACACTTTTTATGACAGTGACTGTGATTAAGGGTCAATACAAATAAAATCGACTTGACTCTACACTACACTACACTACACTACACACTACACGATCTGTCACCAAGGGATATCGCAGACCAGTCGGCCTGGTCTCCAAACTACGTTTTTGTTACGAAAACATGCGGGGGAATTTTGTAGTGTGAGGAAGTAGAGTGGAGGATTGTGCAATTTCTTCGTACTTGTACGATGACAATAAAGGCCTTTGTGAGTCTGATTCTAAATAGGCGCTTTACCAAAAAATTGGCCCAATATACCTGACTTCACCCTATGTACAAGTTGTGTGTATACTTTGATGCAATTGATTCAATGCAACATTTCCTTAAAAGGGTACATATGACGACACACCGTTAGGAACCTGTGCGGTAATGTGCACCACACACTGTTACAAACTTTTACTAAATAAATGTGTGCCGCTCCTTCCTCGGGTTTCCCTCACATATATTTTTTACATTTTTACATTTTTCGACTTTGTTTTTGTTTTATAGATGGCTATTTATATTTCAACACTTTTTTTAGATGTTGTCTACATGACAATGTCCAATCTACATGAGCCTTAAGTATTCAAACCAAAATTAATTCTATCTCAATAGGATGGATAATGGTTTTTACTTTAGGCACATGGACATGTACGATCTTTCCTTACTTGGTGCACTTGGTGCATCGGCGTCTGTTTTGTTCCACCGTTTTATTCATCATTTATTAGTGAAGTAATGTGAATTTCAGTGTATTTCTGTGTGTACTTGGCTCACACCGTCTCTCAGAGAACGACACATACACAGGTCTCCATCATGGAGGGAAATCGTTTTTGGTTTTGTGTGGTGTGGTTGTGGTGTGGTGTGGTGTGGTTGTGGTGTGGCGTGGTTGTGGTGTGGTGTGGTTGTGGTGTGGTGTGGTTGTGGTGTGCTGTGGTGTGGTGTGGTGTGGTGGTGTGGTGTGGTTGTGGTTGTGGTTGTGGTGTGGTGTGGTGTGGTGTGGTGTGGTTGTGGTGGTGTGTGGTGTGGTGTGGTTGTGGTGTGGTGTGGTGTGCTGTGGTGTGGTGTGGCGTCATGTGAGGTGGCGTCGTGTGGTGTGGTGTGCTGTGGTGTGGTGTGGCGTCATGTGAGGTGGCGTCGTGTGGTGTGGTGTGGTGTGGTGTAGTGTAGTGTAGTGTGGTGTGGTGTGGTGTGGTGTGGTGTGGTGTGGTGTGGTGTGGTGTGGTGTGCTGTGGTGTGCTGTGGTGTGGTGAGGTGTGGTGTGGTGTGGTGTGTTGTGGTGTGATGTGGTGTGGTTGTGGTGTGTGGTGTGGTTGTGGTGTGGTTGTGGTGTGGTGTAGTTGTGGTGTGGTGTGCTGTGGTGTGGTTGTG
Source organism: Muraenolepis orangiensis (assembly GCA_027704905.1). Classification (NCBI taxonomy): domain Eukaryota; kingdom Metazoa; phylum Chordata; class Actinopteri; order Gadiformes; family Muraenolepididae; genus Muraenolepis; species Muraenolepis orangiensis. Next base: position 23,960,119 of record CM051012.1, on the reverse strand, counting down.
CTGTGGTGTGGTGTGTGTGTGGTGTGTTGTGGTGTGGTGTGGTGTGGCGTCGTGTGGCGTGGCGTGGTGTGGTGTGGTGTGGTGTGGTTGTGGTGTGGTTGTGGTGTGTTGTGGTGTGGTGTGGTGTGCTGTGGTGTGATGTGGTGTGGTTGTGGTATGGTGTGGTGTGGTGTGTGGTGTGGTGTGGTTGTGGTGTGGTGTGGTTGTGGTTGTGGTGAGGTGTGGTTGTGGTGTGGTGTGGTTGTGGTGTGGTGTGGTGTAGACGGAAGGTGTTCCTGGTTACCGGGGTGTTTCACACCACCCAGGGGCCCAATAGTAGAGGAGGCTCGCTTGGCTCCTGCAAGTAAAAAGGACGTCAAACAAGCACACTGAAAATGGCACTTTTATTTGCTTGCCCCTCCCCCCCCTCCCTCCCCCCCTCCTGCTAAACAGCCTCCATTTACTGAGATCACCAGTGCCATGGCAACGACGGCCTCATTGACGCGGGGACAACTTTCTCATGATGTCATTGTGCTCCTGCAATCGGCCCTGTGCGTGAAGGCAGGGGGTAGGGGGTAGGGGCGATGTGCTGAAACTTCTAATATTTGATGGCCATAGTGCAATAGCGGCATCATTTTTTAGCAGGGGGACCATGACCCCACCGTCGTGGAAACAGTTAATTGTGCCTCACAATCAAGCAAAAAAAAAGTGTGTATTGAGAAAGCCGAACAACGGGTCTGAAAAAAAACAACAAAGAAAACCCAACCCTTACCCCAACCCTAACCCAAAACACTACCCCAAAACCCAACCCCCTCTAACCCTCAAAAATACATTTAACATTGTGTTTTGTTCCAATAGTGTTTAAGTCTGAAATGTCACACAACCTCATCACCCAAGGGTTGAGAGGCCATGTTGTGTATACAAAGCACTAAATCAATACATAGAAGTAGTAGGTGGCAGGAAGGCTGTGGTGCTTGTTAACTAACTGGCTTCGGGATCATCTGTTTCTCTAGTAGTAAAGTATTTGTGCTAAAAATTCCTGGTGCACTTCTTGCGCTCGCATCGTCCCCTCCACAGCTGACGCCAGAGATACGCCCTTGGAAATATGCAGACCCAGACCCATGAACCAAGTGGACTTAAGAGACAAGAAACAAAACATTTAGGAACATAATGTTTGTGTTGTGTCTCTTCCACTTTGGCCCTGGAAAAGAATACCAACAACACAAGGAAGGAAGCGTACAATAACGTAATTGTACGTTAGAACCATCATGGAAATGTATCTTGAATGAAAATAGAATAAAAGCCACAGCTTGGTCCCGGTTTTTAACCTCACACACACACACAAATGCACACACACACATGCACAGTGTGACAGCACCAGCGCAGTGTGTGTCATTGTGTGCAATAATGCAATCAATGTCGTCTTCTTTGCTCTCAGGCTTGTCACCCGGTCTGGATCTGGACCCGGGGGGGGGGGGGGGGGGATGGTTGGTGCTTCTGTTTGCACAGTCCAATGAGCAGCGATGGCTTTGACTTGACTTATGAAGAAACCTCCATGGCAACCAAGGAAACCCCACCCATCCTCATCCTCCCCAACCCCCCCCCCCTTAACCCCTGACCTAGGTCAAAACCTTCGGAAGTCAGGAGAGGAAAACTGGGTTCAAATCTAAATTCAACTTGTATAGTGTGGGGGGAGGGGGGGGGGGGGGAGGGAGGGAGGGAGGCCACTCGGGTGGGTGTGGCCCCCCCCTCGTCCTCGTCCTCTGGGAGAATTGTGGAGTGACAATGAGCGTCAGCCGCGGTGGTGGCGACAGTGTGTGTGCAGAGAGCGTGATGGATTGAGTAATTGAACGCGTGACGTTTGACGGACCCCTCAAATGAGCCGGTTTAATGGAGGGCAGTGATGGATAGGTCGGAAACGCACACTCAAGGTTTTTTTTGTTGCAACACGGGTGCGGATGTGAGCTGTTTGCTTTGAGTAGGACGGAGGATGACGGATGGAAGAGGAAAAGGATGGATGTGGCGGTGGGAGGGGAGGAGGAGGGAGGGGGGGGGGGGAGAGACAAAGCTGGAAATGATGCACATCTTGTTGCTGTTTGTTTTTTCTCCAATCAACGGTTAACTCCTGCCAGTCGTTAAGCTGCACCAATGATAAAGTCCTGACTAATTGAAGCTAAGTGATTGAATCCTCTTTATTGGTCACGAACATGTAAACACACAGTGAACTTGTTGTTTTCCTCTGCACTGTTGCCGGTGTGCCTTGCTCAAGGGAACCTGGGTAGTGGCCAGGTGTTTTGGGTAACTTGTACCGGCAACCTTTCGGTTCCCACACCTCAAGTCCTAACTAGACTGAGCTACTGCCACCCCATCATTTCAACCATCTTGCTCCAAGCAGACCTTGTGAAAAGGTGCCACCATTTTGATCCCGTCCTCCATTTGATTCCTCTGAAGACACACCGTGACTTCTATAACCTTATTTGACTGTTAGTAATATATGGACCTCGGGCTACTACATAATATATAGCTACTTAACATGCTGTAAAATACTTGAAGTAAATGAATTGCGTGGAATTAGATCACGATAAAGTCACGCACACAATGTTCCCAACGTATTGTTGTGTATTGTATATACCTACGTATTACTGTAATAATACTGTAAATTGTGCAATCTATCTATTCATCTATCAATACATTTAGAGTTATTTTAGTTATATTTTGTTTATACTAGTTTTGTTTAGTTAGTTGTTGTTATTTAGTTTTTAGCTTTTAGGTATTAGTATATGTTTGTGTGCCTTTATTCCCCCTGTGTCAACTGTTGCGCCTTAATTTCCCTCGGGATAAATAAAGTTATCTTGAATCTTGAATCTTGAACACTGAAACAAGACAAAATAACTCTTATCACGAGCCCTGGTGTGCGCTGGAGACCAAGTGAAACCCAATCCTCATAACAGTGCCGTCTAAATCAGGGGCACAGAGTATTAAAGGAATTTAGGAGCTCTCTCTCTCTCTCACACACACACACGCCATCCGATGCGGAGAAATAGCTGCGCCACAATGTCATGCGATGCAGCCATAACTTTCCCCCCCATGTGGGCTATGTGTACGGTACGGTCCCCGCTGTGCTCACCATTCATTCATCACCACTTCCTTCATTACCACACACACACACACACACACACAAAAACAACAACCTCGAAACTGTACCCTATATATATATATATATATATATATATATATATATATATATATATATATATACAGTATATATCTATCTATCTATCTATAGATATATATATATTAATCATCAACTGCTGATATAACTACACATCCCTGCTCACTACCTGCTGTATATACATATCTTTTGGTACAACTGCATACCCCTGCTCACAACCTGTTTATACCTGTATACTTACCTTGTATATATATATATACCTATAATTCTGCCCATATCTCATACCTACTCTATAAGTTATTTTATACCTGTTTTTAGTAGTAGTTAGTCGTTTTTACAGTTTTTATTCAACAACTGTACATTATTTATTACCATGGCACTTTACTGCAACATTTGCACTCTGGTTAGACGCCAAATTCCTTTCTGTGTACTGCGCTTGTGCTGTGCTGAACACTGACAATCAATTTGAATCTAATCTAACAGCCGAACAGATAGCGAGGCGGGTTTGGGCAGCGCTAGCAGTTTGTGAGGCGGTTTTTGTCGGTGATGTCTCCCTAAAACCATTACTGTGTGGGATGGTGGAGTGAGAGGGAGCTCTCCTGCCCTATGACAACAGTTAGCGCCAGGACAAGTGTTGGCGACAGCTGAGCGGTCAGCTGGGGAAAGAATGGCTGAGGCCAGGGAAAGTAGACCTGACATGGGGTTACGCACGCACACACACACACACACACGCACGCACGCACGCACACACGCACACACACACACACACACACACACACTTCAAGTGGGCATGTACATGTAGAGGTTAGACATTTCACTAATAGCATGGCACAGTTGACAGCGAGTGACCCCTCCCTTCCCCCAAGGAGAGGTCGCGGTGCTCTAATGTTCCGGGGGGGGGGGGGGGGCCCACCGCAAGAAGCTCTTCCAGGGGTCAAAGGTCACAGGCGCTGCTGACCTTCCCGTGAGCATCGGACCGGGATCGCAATCAACAAACACAAACAGCTACGACAACACAGCAGGGGACCCATACGTAGGACCTACGTATGGAGAGTTACATCAGACAAATCACATTTTTTAGTTCCTATTCCCCACATGTTGCTGTTCCTCCTCGTTCCTCCCCGCAGGTGGCGGAGTCCCTGCCAAATCTGACGGTGTAATTTGCAGCATGCATGCCGACCGGAGAAGCCACAAGGCAAAGCAACAATTACCGATGTATTACTAAATCCAAGACACAAACAAGCGTGTTCCACCGTCGGAGAGGGGTGAAAGTGGCTTTTTAAAAACAGTTTTTTTTGCCATGGAGCACTGGAAGGGAAAAACTCTGAGCAAACTGAGCAGACCTGCAAGAGTCTGTGGTTCAACGTCCAAACTGGCTTTTATTCTGAAAAAGAAAGAGGACTTTAGTAGAAATGAGTGATATTATATACGTGGAAGAAAATTCTGAAGGGTATAACTTGTGATAGCTTGTGAGGTGGTGGTAGATTGGCATTGGTCATTGGACATTGGACATTGGACAAGAATAACCAAAAAACAACAAACAAATGTACATATTTACATAATTGAACAATACAAATAAATACAAATATAATAATATAAGTATACGTTGTGTATATAAAGGTATATACAAATGTACATACAAGGTATATACAAATGTACATATTTACATAATTGAACAATACAAATAAATACAAATATAATAATCGAAGTATGTGTTGTGTGTATAAAGGTATATATACAACACAGCCATTGCAGACAAGTCACTGCCGTATTCATGGCTTGGGATGTGTTCCCAGGTATCATGTGGAGAAGGAGGATTCCACATTTGTCACATTCTGCCACGGGGCTGGCCTCGTGTCTGGCCTCCTGTCTGTCCTATATGCCTCGTGTCTGGCCTCCTGTCTGTCCTATATGCCGAGGGGCTGGCCTCATATCTGTCCGCAGAGGGGCTGGCCTCCTGTCTGTCCTATATGCAGAGGGGCTGGCCTCGTGTCTGTCCTATATGCCTTGTGTCTGGCCTATATGCCTTGTGTCTGTCCTTTATGCCTCGTGTCTGGCCTTGTGTCTGTCCTATATGCCTCGTGTCTGTCCTATATGCCTAGTTTCTGGCCTATATGCCACGGGGCTGGCCTCCTGTCTGTCCTATATGCCTTGTATCTGGCCTATATGCCTTGTGTCTGTCCTTTATGCCTCGTGTCTGGCCTCCTGTCTGTCCTATATGCCTCGTGTCTGGCCTCATGTCTGCCCTATATGCTGAGGGGCTGGCCTTGTGTCTGGCCTTGTGTCTGGCCTCGTGTCTGTTCTATATACCCAGGGTCTGGCCTTGTGTCTGTCCTATATACAGAGGGGCTGGCCTTGTGTCTGGCCTATATCCTCAGGGGCTGGCCCTGTTTGGCCTCGTGTCTGTCCTATATGCCCAGGGGTTGGCCTCCTGTCTGTTCTATATGCCGCAGGGCTGGCCTCGTGTCTGTCCTATATGCCCAGGGGCTGGCCTCGTGTCTGTTCTATATGCCGCAGTGCTGGCCTTGTGTCTGTCCTATATGCCCAGGGGCTGGCCTCGTGTCTGGCCTATATGCTGCAGGGCTGGCCTTGTGTCTGGCCTCGTGTCTGGCCTCGTATCTGTCCTATATGCTGAGGAGGGGTCTCTGATATGACACAGTAGTGCAGGTGGTCATATAGGCTCCGCCTGGCTGACCTGCTGCTCTCTGGTGCTTCCACTTCTCCTGTCTGTATCTGGTCATATTTTGTTTTGCCACAGACTATTGTATGTCCTTTTATTGGCACTAACTCTCTCTCTCTCTCTCTCTCTCTCTCTCTCTCTCTCTCTCTCTCTCTCTCTCTCTCTCTCTCTCTCTCTCTCTCTCTCTCTATATATATATATATGTATATATATATATATATATATGGGATAATCTGCTGTAATTGCTTTCATCCAAGGCCACTTAAAACTAAGGCACTTTAATGTGTCTGTATACACTCCTCATTACAACCGCTCTCGTCTGGGATACCGATCGAAAGACTGACACAGCAAATGTGACATAATCTTCAGATTGGACAAGGGTCATTATTGTGTTAACTGTGGAATGCATGGCTTTACCGGGTGTAGGAATGATATGGCAACCGGGCGCAAGAGTCTGGATTAAGACGGGTGGTGAAATATCACCCCGGCTCGCTATCTCAAAAATGTGAGGCCGGGAAAAAATAATAATAATGGTGTTCCAAATCTCTTGTCTTGGTTTCGATTTTCGGTATTTTGATAAACAAATCCCTGTAGCAGAGACAGGGTAGGCATACACAACAGACTTTTCATTTAGTTTTCCTTTCATTGGTAAGACTTTACAATAAGTAAAGGAAAGTAAGTGGTAATGTAAAGTAAAGTGAATATATTCACCATCAATCAACATTAGCTAATGCGGTACTAGGCATTAACAAACTGTTAATTAATAGTTAACTAATGGTCTAGTGATCATTAACTAATGGCGTTCATGTTTACTACTGCTGTTTATGTAAACTAACACCTTATTTAATAAGGTGAGGAGTTACACACTAACCCTAACCCTAACCCTAACCCTTACCCTAACCCCTGCGAATGACAGCTATATAATGATGCGTATTACTGAATTAACTAATGCTAAATAATGGTTAATGAATGTACCCTAATTGCAAAGTGTTACCATTTCATTCATTATGTTATATTTAGGCCTACTTTACATGGGGATAGGCTACATAGGCTACAGAAGTAGTCTATTATCGGCTAGTATGTAGGCTACTGCATAGGGGCCGCTGCCTCCAAATTGAACCTTGTACTATTTTCCAGTTTCAAGTTTATGGCAAATAAGTCACAAGAAATGGGGAGTGAAACTGTTGCCACTCGACACTGTTAATAATTGACCTTGCTATCTGTTACAGAGAGTATAAACGGGAGAAATACAAGTTTCTCCCTTTCTTGTTTAGACCAATGCTGCCCCCTATCGAGCAGACGCTGCCATTACAGTAGATCCTACTACGTTAACGTGCAGGCAGATACATTAGGGGCAACATAAGGAATCTAGCCAGAGATAATTAGTCTATTCATCATCATGTACAGTATGTCCAGGCGTGCACCACACACGCCACAGCTCAAAGCCACAACCACTCTCATAAACACTGCCCTGGAGTAGTAACTCTTGAATACTGCTAATATTTCTTTGAGCGGTGGCTTCTTACCTGTGTGAAGCTGTAAAAGATAAATGCTAAACTTCAGACTTGGTGGAGTGAAAACTATTGAAAAAAGCACATCATCCAAGGAATACTTGATTAAAAAATGTATCAAAAATGAACAGACGTGTAACATGTTGGTACTAAAAAACTAAAAATGTATTGTACGTTAAGTAGACTGCTCTTATTATTGTACACCATTATGTTATACATAATGGTGTACAATATGGGGCTTGGGGGTGGGATGTGTCTGAGGTTAAATGCACTATATATATATATAGATGGCAGCGCTCCACGGCTATGGGGCTTTAATGTTAGCGCTCCACGGCTATGGGGCTTTAATGTTAGCGCTCCACGGCTATGGGGCTTTAATGTTTGCGACAGCTTGCCAAGTGCTAATTTCTAAGTTCAGCGAGCTGTACCCCGACTGGGCCACACGGGCTAAAGGGCCTGTGTTCTGCCCGTGTTAAGCGACCAGCAGAGAGGGGCTTCTCCCTGCAGAATCGTTTGAAAACATCACTGCGGAGTCGTCTGGAGGAGGAGAGAGTGATGCGACTTATGCGTATTGCAAGCTGCAAAGACACATTAGACACCTTTGATTTCAGCTCGGCAGCAGAGGACTTTGCCGCAATGAAATGAAGGAGAAAGCAAAAAGTTGCCTGGTAGCCTACAGGGTAAATGTGATGCCATGTAGCCTATGTTAAAACGGACTACAGATGTTACAGGAGGTTTTGCTCAATCGTTCTTGTTCGTTTTGTTGTTCATTAAATAGTCAAATTTATTTGAGGTCTTTGTCATTCTTTCGTCAATCTAGGTGTACATTATAGTTGCGTTTGTAATGTAGACTGTTTTTGAAACATGACCGGTAAGTTTCGAATTTGTCTGGTAAAATAAAATCTGTCCGGACACTTGAGCGGCAAGAAAAAATCCTAGCGGAAACCCTGATATATATATATATATATACATACATCGTAAAAGGTTTGGAACAAGACACAGACTCTTCGATAAGGCACTCCTTCGTTGCGTTTACTTAAGCGCAGGGCCGCGTCGTATCCAAACATTTATTATAGGTGTGTCTTAATGATTGGGGTCGGATGCAAACGGAACGTGATTGCATGCGACCTTTGTATATTTTATGCGATCACTCACGTCCGTCCTGACCTTGGTACAACAGGACCTCAGCCATGCTCAGAATAACGTCTCCAAAATCGGACTTGAGATTCAACGGGGCAGTCCAAGGTGGCGAGGGAGAAAAACTATTAAAAAAAAAATGCAATTGGCAAACACAAACTCGGTAACGATTTCAAATTCCTACAGCGTAGATCTCCGTATCCTAACAGGAAACAAGGCGTAACTCCGGCCCAGGCTCTGTGTGCCGTTGGTGCCGCTCTGTGTGCCGTTTTCTGCTATATCATAGGACTGCTGGAACCGAGGTAAGTATAACGCAGGCTGGAAAACATTGAGGAAATGAACACTGAAATGAATACTGTTTACAAGGAGTGGTTCCTAAGAGGACTGGCATCACCAACTTCAAGAGATGAAAGCGTGTGTGTATCAGAGTGTGACAGCTTGTGTCAGGGGTCCCAGACCTGTGCCTCTACAACCATTTTTCCTTCAACAGTGACTCTTGTAGTGCAACTCTTACAAGTTTAAATGTGAAGCTCACTTTTCATACGATAACACCACTGGCAATCATGTCAGCCACATTGAATTCTAGAGGCATCCGATTTACAAGATACAAGATATTGATTTGCCATTTGTAACAAGTACATTGGAAAGCTTGCTCCCCATTCCCTCACAGTAAACATCTCAAAAAACAATACCATAAAAATAATATATACAATAAAAAAAATATTTAGATTTGTATTCAACCAATATATATATATACATAATATATATTTAGTAAATCCCCAGAATACTCGATTGCCAACAACACACACACACACACACTTTTTCATATGTGCCTAACTAATAATAATATATTTTGCAATGTTTGAGTTTGCGTCACAGGAGGAAGTGACTCAGAAATACTCCCCTTGGAAACTGGTTTCAGATGGTGGCTTTAGAGTACGGTCATCAATCTAGCACCATTTGAAATCAGTGTTCTTGGGGTGGGACGTGAATCTCTCCCGCAGACGCTGGAGAATACAGCCAGTGACACACCTCTTATACCCCCATCACACCAAAGTAGTTCTATCCCGTTCTAAAAACAATACTAGAACGGGCTGTGATCGCGGTACAATGCGTAGTTTGTCGTAAAATACCATGCTAGTTTGTTCATAAGCAGTCCTCAATACGTCTATCTCGTTCTTATCTCGTTCTTAGCCAGTCTGCAGTCAGTTTGTATCCAGTTCTCGTGAAAGTGCCCGTTCACCTCATGCCGACAACGTTTCGAAGCAGTTCGAGCCTGTCCGTAGCCGTTCTCAACCCGTTCTTAACCAATTCAACGTCCTTCTACCTCGTTCACAATACGTCCAAGCCAGTTATAACTAAACCCGACCAACTCGTTCACACTCCGTCCTCATAGTTCGTCCCTAGTGCGTGTGTACTCGCGTCCTGGCCCGACTGCTATGAATACAGAGCGCGTTGTAGCCAATAATAGCCCTGCTGAAGGCCATGCAGATCCCCCGGAAGTTGCTGTGATTACTGAGCCTTCCCATGAAGGTCCAATTCAAGAGAGGGAGACGAAGAGAGCTGTATCCCCTGGAGCCTCTGATGCCTCCAAGTCAGATGGGGATGTGTCTGAGGAAGAAGCAGATCAGACTCAGAAGGCCAAGAAAAAGAAAGCAAAGACCCACACCCATCTCACCATAGAGCAACAAGAATCCATGGTTGAGTGGTTGAAGGCCCATGAAGTACTCTATAACAAAAAGCTCCAGGACTATAAAGACACCAAGAAAAAAGCCTTCCTGTAGCAGCAGCACGCTGAGTTGTTGAATGTGTACGTTGATGAGGTCAAGATCTGGTAAACCAACCTCCTGACCCGCTTCACTAAGCTGAATTAGAAGAAATCTTGTGATGGAACTACTGACCACTCAGATAGAGACCAGTGGGTGCTGGAATACTTCACTTTTCTGGGCCCTTTCACTTATTAAGTGAAGAAAAGAACACTTGAACAAGTGTTCTTTAGTTAGTACATCTTACAATAACTACATTATAATTTGATGTAACATGTACTGTGTCACAGTTACGGTGGGTGACAGGGGGCGTGGCCAAGGCGCAGGCTTTGGTGGTGCACCCACACACCTGTCGGCAATTGCCGATTAGGGTAATCACCTCACCTGGGGGTATATATACCCTGCCGTCCCGTTACTTCGGGGCTAGGTCGTGCTTACTACTTTGTACTTACATCGTTACTCCGATCAGGGATTCCAAGAAATTCCAAGAAAAAAAGAAGACAATGATCATTGCGCTTTACAACTTAAAATAAATTCGTTTTTAACCTACGCTTACTTATACTAACATTGGGTGACGATTTAATAAACACTGGGAGGTTGTTCCATAAAGATGTCCCGATGACAGAGAAAGCTCCTTTGCTCCTGTCTTCTTTCTATGAGAAGGCCTGGACTGTCCAGGGAGGATCTAAGACCACTTCTAGAAGGCACATAAGTGGTGACACAATTACAAAGGTAGTTTGGTGCCATGATTTGTTGAGTCTTAAATATGTATAACAAAATATTGAACCGAATACGTACAGCAACCGGTAACCAGTGAAGAGTTTGTAAGAAATTCAAAAGAACCTTCGACCAACTTGATGAATCATACGCACCGCTCTAAACTGTAAATTGTTATAGTTTGATCTTATACTTATGATATATTATTATTGTTGCATCTTATACTTTTATTTATTCTTATTGTTGCAGCTCAAGTCCAAGTTAGCTCCACCATCAGCTTGGGACCCCATAGATGAAGATGACGTCATCCCTCCCTCTGGGCCCCTGACAATTGAGCTGTCTGACAGCCTCCAACACTGCCTCCAGGTGCTCCACACCCAGAACCACACGGTCGTTCACCTCTGCCATCGGCGGCAAAAAGATTAACCAATTTACTGCGATGCAGAATCGTCTCACGCAGCAGATGCTTAGGATGAAGGAGGTATTCATCGATTACATCAGGGAGTCTATGACATGCACCCGACCTTGTGGGAAGACATGCACAGAGACATCATGAAGAATGAGGAACAGTGAGCTGAAAAAGGGGCCCAACAGCAAACATCATCTGGTTGGCAGTCAGCTCCTCACATGTGGCCATCCAATGTCCAGAACCCCCCCTCCGTGGGGGTCCACGGAGCCTGCCTGGGTGAAGCAACAGTTACCACAGCAACAGCATCGGCAGCAGGAGACAGATGTACTCAACATCTCACAGCTAGCACCCCTGACCCCCCTGACCCCCCTGACCACAACACCTACCCAAGGCCAGGGTTCAGACACTAGCTTCCCCTCCGGCCTCAGGTCAGTTCTAGAGGCAGGGAATCAGCAGGGTCAGCAGCAGTAGGAGGCTGAACAGGAGGAGCCCCAGCAGTTTGATGTTTAAGACAGTGATTGTATGTGATTGACTTTTTGTTTTGTACGGCCTTTGGTATAATATAATGATCCACAACATGCGAAAGTGAGCCAATCAAAATGCGTGTACATGTGGACGTGCACAGACATGTTCGGGGGCAGGAGCTCAAGTGAGAAAAAGGGCACTTCCCATAATCGTTTATAAAAAATGTAATGCCATGTAATGTGGACATTACAGGCAAAAAGATTTTTCATTAACTTTTTTTCTATTTTACTTCCATGTTTTCTTTCACTCTAATGGAAAGAAAACTTCCAAAAAACAAAATGGTGTTCGTTTTATCTCCCGACCTGATATTTTTTATTCAATCAATATATTTTTTGGAAAGGCAAACAGGAGTAGATATATACTAATTAATTTTAAAAATAAATAAATAAATACAATAAAAAAAAAGCATCCCGTAAAAAGGGCACTTTCTCTGGAAGAAGAAAATGGGCAGGGGCTCAAGCCCCCTTCTATGTGTCTAGCCCGTCTATGTGTCTAGCCCGTCTATTTGTCTAGCCCGTCTATGTGTCTAGCCCGTCTATGTGTCTAGCCCGTCTATGTGTCTAGCCCTTCTATGTGTCTAGCCCGTCTATGTGTCTAGCCCGTCTATGTGTGCACGTGCTCGTGTGGGACATTGGACAAGGGATATTCAAGATTCAAGATTCAAGAAACTTTATTAATCCCGAGGGAAATTAAGGATGTGCTGTGCAGTCCGGCATAAGGGCCTGTGTCCACCAATGAGGGTTTTTTCAATACAAATCCTATGATGGTTAGCGCCCTCCGCTTTCCCACTCTGCTCCCAGCACTTTCAGTTGAAAAAAGTTTGAAACAGCGCTGCGCTCATCACTTCTCTCTTGCCGGCCAATTCAAATTAAACGGGGGACGGGACGACGACATACGTTGTCAACAATGTCAATAATGGCGTTAATAAAGAGACTGATACTAGCGGTCACCAACCACCCAGTGATATACAATTTATCAATGAAGAACTACTAGCAGTGGCAGAACGCGATTTCTTTCCATAGTTTCAAAGTTATCAACTCATTTCTAATAGAAATAGACTGCTATGGCGGAATCAGTGCAAAAAACATGATTGGTGGACACAGGCCCTAAAGAGAGACACTTTCTTACCCTACAGGGGAACCTGCTGTCAGGGAGCGTTTGACTGGAGAAACAGAGCTTGATCAGGTTTACTTCTGCCCAATGTATACTAGCAGGGCTTTGGTTTGACTGATTTTAAATCGACTTGTGGTCAAGAAAAACCTCATCTGAAACCCTGCCTTTTCGACAGCTTAAAGCAGCGTAACGGTTTGGTATCGTTAACGAGACGACCATTCAATGCTGAAGCGATTTTAACCATTGTATTTGTCGACAGAAATCACAGGCTCGGAATCCCCAACTACATTTAAAACGCGACACGGATGCAGTGCAGTTACACACACAGGACAGGACAGTTAGGGAATGACTTTAATCACAATGTTATTTCAAGCTCATGTTGGTTGTCAAAGGCACTATGAGACACAATACTAGCAACTTTGTGATATTAATAGTGGCATGCAGGCTTCCATTTGGACACACAACACGTTGTTTAACGTCATTGTCAATAGATTTTCAGATCGGGGTTATCGTCAGATTTAGAATGCGTTTAAAATCAAATCATATCATATCATATATAAACCACAATCGCTGGATCGAAAATAATGATCCAAGCCCTGAGATAGGATCTGCACTCACAGATTTATACCTCATTGGAATTCTTCACAACGACCAAACGTAGAGAACATCCCTTGGCCCTACAGCCTCGACAAAACCTTTTAGTGCAAACATGGTTTTTAAAACCTCTAAGAAAAATTTGAATAAAGATTTATAAAATAAAGATTGAATAAAGATTTACAAAAAAAGCATTGAAGATTAAACAATAAATAATAAAGAGCATTTTTTTTAAACAATCACCCTATTTTTCCCCATAATCACACAGCACAGTCACGCACTATCCAACACGACACCATCAAATCAATAACATCCCATTGGTTAAACACATGCCTTCTTAAAAACATAAACTGTCTTGTTATCTTACACACACATTTTAGCTGTTGACCGATCTCCAAGATAGTGGGTCTGCAAACCATATATTGGGTTAAAATGTCAGGGCACAATGGCCCAATCAATCAATCAACCAATCAATCAATGACTAGCCATACAAAATGGCTGCATTGTCTGTTCTTACAATCTCAATTTAAGGTGCAAATACGATCTACAAAATGGGTTACAAAATGGTATTGTGATATTGTGGTATTGTGAATGATATTATCTCGTCCAATTGAAAAGCACGACTTTTTTGTGCTGGGGCCAATCCTCTTCAATGTAGACTAAACTACTGCTGCTGTGATTGGTTGGGTGATTGGGAGGGAGATTACATTCAAATCCTGGTCTAGTGACAATTCCTCACTCTGGGCTCAGCGTGGCCATTCAGTCCAATATTCCACTGGGGAAAAATAAACAAAAAACAAACAAAGAAGAAAAAGATAAAGAGTATGAACAATCTAAATAAAATAAATCCAATAAATTGTAGTCGCAGAAAAAGTGATGACCACGGCGCTTTGAAAACCTTTTAGAAAATCAGCTTTTTTTTTGGCCGAAGTTCACCAGGTTGTAAAAGAGGACAATAAGCCCCATCAATTTGATCATCAACTGCTACTGGAATGACGTGTTGCACACTGATCCATACGACTCCCTTTCTTCAGTCCGCATTGCAGGTTATTCTGCCAGAGCCATCAGCCTTGTGGCCCGGCAACCGTTCAGCCCAAATGCAAACAGTAATATCGGCATATTTCAACATGAGCAGGCAGGCGTTTTAGTAAAGTTAAAAGCACAACTACCCCCCTGAAACATAATTACTCTAGAAAATGCCATCCGATTAGTTGGCCTAATTGAGATGATTCGATTCTACCGTCTTTTTACCCCCCGGCTGCCCCCCCCTCTGCTGCCCCCCCCCCTCTGCTGATGCCCCCTCTGCTGCCCCCCCCTCTGCTGATGCCCCCCCGCCCCCGGCTGCCCCCCCCCCGCTGCTGCACCCCCCCCCTGCTGATGCCCCCTCTGCTGCCCCCCCCTCTGCTGATGCCCCCCCCCCCCCCCCGGCTGCCCCCCCCTCTGCTGATGCCCCCTCTGCTGCCCCCCCCCCCCCCCCTGCTCACGCCCTGCCCCCCCCCCCCCCGCTCACGCCCTGCCCCCCCCCCCCCTCTGCTCAACACCTATAGCAATCACCACCAATGTCTCTGACTAACTGTAAAAAAAGGAAAAAAGAAAAAACGAACTGTATCACAACTACCTCCCTCTCTATACTTTACATATGTATTACTAAGATACCTGTTTACAGTACCTGCCATATATATTTACATCTGTTGATAGAACTGCTCCTACTCCTGTATATACATATACATTTATACTTGCCATACATTTATATATGCTCACTTGTATATACATTTACATCTATACATTTGTATCCTGCTTTCAATAATACCATACCCCTGATCACTACCTGTTAAAGTATCACTTACCTGTATATACATATACCTTTAATTATGCTCATATCACATTTATACCTAGACTGTCTTTTAACATGTACATTTAAACTGTCAATTATATTATATTACCGTCCACTTTACTGCAACATTTGCACTCTGGTTAGATGCTAAATTATTTTCTCTGTACTGTACTTGTGCTGTGCAGTGACAATACATTAGAATCTAATCTAATCTAATCTGTTGTGGTGGTGGAGGAGGTCGTGGTTGTAGTA
Source organism: Muraenolepis orangiensis (assembly GCA_027704905.1). NCBI lineage: Eukaryota > Metazoa > Chordata > Actinopteri > Gadiformes > Muraenolepididae > Muraenolepis > Muraenolepis orangiensis. The sequence continues at coordinate 23,944,430 of CM051012.1, read as the reverse complement.
GTGCTAGTTGTAATTGTGTTGGTTGTGGTTAACTTCCTAATAGCTTCCTTCCTCTGGAGAGCAAAAAAAAAGAAAAAAGAGAGAACATAACTAAATCAGAAGACAATCCACATGGATTTAAGTTTGTAATCTACAAATCGACATGAGAAGGAGACTCTGCAAGGGGGAAACAAGCCTCCAAGGTCCGGTTCAAACTAACCAGATGTGGTGAAAAGTGAGGTATGAATTCACCTTGTGTAGCAGACCTTTGTTGGTGAGCCATTCCGGCATCAATACATCTCGTCATAAAGTGAAAACAATTAGAATTAACAAACGATTAGTTGGCCTAATTGAGATGATTTCAAAAAAATAAAAAAATATTTTAAATAAAATATATATTATTAAACGCAACCCCAGCATGAGTGAGCAAAAAAAAAGCTATTAAGTTCCTACATTCCCCTATATACATATTGTTTGATCTAAATTCTACATTTTCTTTATACAAATCTTGCACAGCTCAGAATAAGTAAATAAATGTGTTAATTCAATTCATAACCAGCCCTTACCTGTGCACTCAGTCTTAGGTGCCCATGTGCTATTCAGCTGGCATGTCAGGTTCCCACTTCCCTGCATTGTAAATCCAAGATGGCACTCGAAAACAACGGAACTCATGTACTTATAAGGAGGACGGGCTCCAGACATCCACTCAGCGTGTAGTAGCTCAGGACTTGGGCATTTAACCACTGCAGAAAAAAGATATAGAAATACAACAACATGAATTGAGTACCCTGGTTACGGAAGACTATGACAAAGATCAACTAGCTTGGGGACAAAGATCAACTAGCTTGGGGCCAAACCTCCCCCTGTGTCTACTTAGTTTAGGATAGTTGCATCACATTATGGACAGACAGACAGACAGACAGACAGACAGACAGACAGACAGACTACAATTGGGTTGTTAGTGTTCATACAAGCGCAACACTCGACGAAAGTACGCACTCAATCGAGATGAGTTTTAGAAAAAGCAGACAAAAAATAACATACTTATACACATCGGAGGACTGGGTGTGAACGTTCCATTTTCGGAACAAATGAGTGTGGAGGATCCGTTCATAGTATAGTCCTTCAGACATTTGTATATCACAACACTTGCATAATCATACAAGTCTCTTTTTGGCTGTGGACCGTCCGCATTCTCCACTCGTGGTGGCGGCGTACATTGAATCACTGTAGAAACAAGAATGGATATGACGAAGGGGATATGTACAGACAATGGAACATTCTAATATGTTTGAATATGTTTTGCAATATAATAGCACACCTTGACAGGTAGGCGGTTTGCCCAGCCACCCAGTAGAGCCACAAGTTAATACATTTGAGCCCACCAGATGGAAACTACAAAGAAGGACAGGCAGAATATATGTTGGAATACATTACAAATCTTCTACAACATTTAGAAATTAGTCAAATCGTTTCAGAATACACTGCATAGCTCACCCAAGTATGATATACGTGTGTGCAAGTAATGATAAGGCAAACGGCTTTTGAAATGGAAACGTTTTAAAGCTGGAATTGTAAAATTGTGATAATATCTTGACAATATCATTTCCTAGCTTGGCACAGGAGGATTCGTTGCCCCATCATCACTTCCCCATATTGCAAGGTACACATTTCCAGTGCAGTTCCAAGCGGTCAAACTCAGGACACTTAGCATAACAGTTACGTTTGATAGAATTTAAATGCATTCAAAATGTTGCCTTTTGGTGAGTAAACCCCCCACAAAAAGCCCCTATATTTGTGGGAATACATACAGATAACCTCATTTTATAAACCGACTTTTACCGTTTCCATTCCCACTGTTTTTAATATCTCTGTGGCCAGAAAACATATTATTGCTGTGTTTTTAATAGTTAATGAACCAAATAAAACTTCAGCTCATCACCAACCCGTCTCTGCAGGAGTACACGGCCTTGTCCCCGAATGAAGTCCCACCAGGATGGCCCACCTCTTCATTCAATACACCTTCAGAAGCCCCACAATTGAACTCTGGAGAAATAAATAAAAAAGAGAGAACATAACTAAATCAGAAGACAATCGACGGATCGATGGATTTAAGTTTGCAATCTACAAATCGACATGAGAAGGAGACTCTGCAAGGGGAAAAAAAATTCTCCAAGGTCCGGTTCAAACTAAGCAAATAGGTGAAAAGTGAGGTATGAAATCACCTTGTGTAGCAGACCTATACATGTTGGTGAGCCATTCCGGCATCAATACATCAAAAAATACTCACTGGTGCATACAAGTGCCACATCGCTCCAGCTCCCAGCATTGCAAGTGAGTCTACCAGATCCTTGACCCACGTATCCCGTTGCACACTCCAATGTGACTTGTGATCCATTTGGAAATTCCGTTAGCAGGGTGTTTTCTTCACTTAAATTCATGTTTTCTCCAGTAGGTAGATGACAAGACTGAGCTAAGAGGGAAAAGCGCAATAACACAAAATTGTTCAGCCAATATTGGCAGATTTCACCATTAGCAGGCTGCCGTATACCAAACAGACATTGGGATAGTAGCCAAACATTTCAATCAAGTAAAAGTATTTATTTAGATAACTACTCGAGTAAGAGTAAAAAAGTGAAAAAACTACTCGAGTTGTGAGTTACTTCATATTATGCTATCTATTATTCAGAACATGCACGAAACCCTTTGGAAATGCTGACTCAAGGTTGGTTATATAACTTATGTATAGCAATTGTCACAACAGCTGTCACCAGATTCAACTTCCCACCATCATCATGTCAAGTCTTGGTTTCTTCCTTCGTGAAACAACATAAACCAGTGGTGAAAGAAGTACTACAATCTTTTACCTAAAATTAAAGTACAAATACCCTCAAACATAATTAATAGAGTAAGAGTGTAGAAGTATTTGCATATTACAAGTAAAATAACTGCCTAAAGTAGCCAGTTAACTGACATACAGCATCTGTTACAGCTTATAATGCAGCATGAGGGTTGGACTGTGGATAAAATGGGCCCTGGCCTTTCAAACTGACCTGCCCACCGACCGTGGCACCCTGTGGCGTGTCAGTGTGATATAGTTTGTTAATTAAGATTTTGTTTGTTAATAAGTTAAGTTTGTTAAGTTGGTCATTCAACCTGTGTCCTTTAACCTGAGTGAAACGTTCTGCTGGTGTAATAAAAGAACAGAGCACTTCCGTCCTGCCTCTGCCTCTTTGAGGAACATTACAGCACTAGCACTATAAATGTGACAGTTTGCACCATTAGGTTGAAGAGCTCTCTTGTCTCGTATAGCTTTAGAGAAGACGTTACAGCAAACCCAATGTAGACGAGACTAAAGCGCCATTCCATTGCATTTCGTAGGCCTACGAGCACAAGCGGATTATAACAATTAACCATTGAACGCCCTTCAAATTGACCATATTAGGTTATGATGTTAGGAGGTAATAGTGTTAAGCGGTTAGGGTTAATAACAAACACTGTTCCGTTACTTACCGTGAGCTTTTCCAAGAGGCCCGGTAATGCTTATCCAGAGCAACGCCAAGTATAGGACATGGGCTGGCCTCGCCGTGGCCTTCAAGCCTACAATTGGCTTTAAGTCCTTCATGTCTTCCCTAATATGTCATATGTATATACACATATATACATATTTCAATATGTCATGAACAAATGTCAACTGTAAACTCCCATTGCGGAGGATGTACTTGCAATACGCTATATAGCGATGTTTCTCGTGACGTCACAGCCAAAGTCACACTTTTTTTTAATGTGTTCCGGTTTGCAAAAAGCGACGCGTTAGCTGAAATGAACGTGGGAATTAATGGGACCTGTCAGGAAAAGTAACCATTGTTTTAGGCATAATGCCGGCAAGTTATTGTTTTATTGGTTGCAGAAATCGTCTCAAAAGGCTTCTAGTTTACGATTCCAGAAGGAGGACCAAAGCGAGAGGCCTGGATAAATGCAGTTCATAGAAACAACTGGGAGCCTTTGGGTCAGTCTCTGCGGTGTACACTAAAGATTGATATTGTCCATGTGCAACATGTGCAACTACTATAAAGATACTGTACACAATGAAGTGACTGATGGATGATATTGTAGCGACCCTCACTTTTACATCAACCTACACATGCTACACATTTGACATATTTGGGGGAGAGGTGCCTTAGTGGGTTGGTTAGTCAGGCGGGAGGGAGGGGAGAGCGCCATGCGGAGAACTGTGTGTGTGGAGACGGATAGTTTCTCGTGTTTTTACTATTCTTGTTTTTAGCATCTCTCCTGACCCTGTGATTCTTGTTCACTGTGTAAAAGGAGTAAAGAAGTTCTGAATATAAACCAAGTGTCCCCTGTCATCCATCGGTAGGATAGGACAACGTTAAGAGTTTGGCTACGACGCTACAATATCTACATCTTCCTGTCAGGTCAGTATTTATTGGGTAACGATTATGTTCAGTTTATAAACTTTTGATGACAGTTTGCTTTATTTAATGTTTTGATACAAATTATCTCAGTTTTTGGAAATGAAACCATTGGAAAACTCATAATAAAAAGCATTTAGCATGAAATAACTAAACTGTTAAATAGTGGTTTAACGTGACCACTAAGGAGAAACTGATCAGCTTCCAGTGATTGTAAAGCCTTGAGAGACTCCTTTGTGTCCATCCCTGGAGGTCAATCAGGTGTAAATAGCACCGAAGCTCCAATCTGGCCAAGGAGTTAAGAGGTTATTTTGCCATCCTTTCAATGCCTACGGTTCTGGAAGTGAAGCCGAACCTTTATCATACGTTAGTTTAGAAGAATATCTAGAACTAGCGACTTGATTGAGTTTTTTACGTATTCAGGGACAGTCGAGCATGCCATACTTTCTATGTAAAAGATGCCAATAACAAGGAACTTTTGCCAACCGTAAAACTGCGAATGCGTGGAAATGACGTCATTGTCGGTAAACAAGAAACATCGCTATATACAAATCGGTAAAAAATACCAAAACTGTAGGTTAGCCACTGATTCGGAAATCATTAATTGGCGTTAGTCCAAGTCCTCCCAAACCCAAAGTCTAGGGTAAATAACAAATGTTATGTTATTATTGTATTTTAGGGAGCTTACTTGGTGCTGTGTAGGTTCTCTATGTTATAATGGTCGCTGTCCAAATGTGTTGTTCTTCAATGGGCTGACAGAAGTATTCCTGGTGGTCGAGGACATGGGCTTGGCCTTAAAGCTACAGTACATTATTACAGTACAACATAAAACATTCAGCCAAACAAGGGCACAGCCTTACTAGTTTATAACTTAAAGCAGTAACCTTTTTTAAACCTTCCAGAGACAGCTGCTCCAGCCAATCTACGAGTTCTTTCTTTTCCTCGTCTTCCTGTCGGTTGGTTTGAAGGAGATTCAACATACACCAGTCCACAGTGAGCCGCATTATTGCAACATGGACACGTTTTTTAGCCACTGGACTGGGGTCTCAATGCATCTGGCTCACACCTGCAGAAGTGCAAGCTTACCTCCCTGAGGAATTCTGAGATTTCCCAGACACCCAGGTCATCTTGGACTGCACTGAGCTCAAGTGTCAGACACCATCCTCACCACTCCTGCAAAGTGAGATGTACTCCACCTAAAAATCTCACTGCACCATGAAAGGGCTTATTGGCAGACGTTTACAGTGGCATGCCTGTTGTCAAACTACCACAACAAGGCATTAGTTAAGGCATGGGTTAAGTAAAGCATTGGTTCAACACCGGGTTTTTGAATTTAATTTAGTGAATTTTGTTTATTCCAGTGGCAGATAATTGTGTTAAACATTCTGCAAATCTTATGTACACACACATTATCAATGTAAGCAAACTGTTGAATGTATGTCAGTTTGACAACAGTCAAACTGTTGTCATTTGTATAGATTTGTAAAAATTAACATTGTAACATATTGTACATATATCATATTGAACTATTGTAACATTGGCTAAAAAAACATGATTGAAAAATGTTAAAAAATCTTTCATTGATGAACCTGGGTTTTACTCATGTTCATTTCTCAAAGACAGGTATCTTGGCATGCATATGTAGAAAAATAAATGGTCAGCTTTTTCTCTAATTGATCTTTGCACTTGTGGATCCATGTGTAATCGTTGCACAACTGTTTGGAACAGCAATGCCACTATGTGATTGTACAAAACAGTGCTTGCCACACAGGTGTGTCAACACCACTGGCGATGAATCACGAAGCGTAATCTAAAAAGAAAGAGACATTTTTTTTAAATATACCCTCTGCTTCATGGAAAAGAGCAAGTAGGTTATTATGAGTAGAACAGTTATTGTTATTGTGACTGAACCATGCTCCCAGACGATGCCTACCCTCATAAATGCTTCGCTTTACATTATCTCCCTACTCAAACAAACTTGAATAACCTTCCTTGATAACTATTATGCCTTAGATGGTGTATATTAGCAGTGTTCACTTATGTGAACCTTATCCACCTTATTCAAACATTCAAGTTGGTGAGTCTTTAGGAATACACTTAGCTATAATGCTCCACTGAACTGAGCACCACTGAACAAGGATGAACAACGTTACACAGCTTCGTGCCTACATGTCGCGTTTGTGTTTGTGCAAGTAGCCCATTGGTGTTACATGACTTGGAGTATGGCGCCGTACGAGATGGCTGCCGTGTCGCGAGCTCCCGCACGACGACGCAGTTTTTTGTTATTTATTCTTTTTATCGCAACTATTTTAGTTCAGGAAGTTAGCAGCAAGTTCACTTATAACTTTTGCACACTTCGGGAGATCAGATCGACAGTCGCTCGCCGCCTACCGGAGTTTTTTCATTCTTTCGACTCGGACGTCTCGCCCGAAGTCACAGCTGGATTATCTCCGACCATCTTGGGCACGATTACACGCAAGCGTCGCCGGAGGAAGCAAGGGAAGCGAGCCGGCGTGCTAGTCAGGCTGAGACGTCGATCCGATCGCCCCCCACTACCCACCATTCTACTGGCTAATGTACAGTCTCTGGACAATAAGTTAAGCGAACTACAGGCTCGTATTCAATTCCACCGGGAAACTGTATCATCTGCCTTACGGAGACATGGATGTCGGAGGGGGTAACCGACGCAGCTATCGAGCCGACGGGCTTTTCCGTACACCGGGCGGACAGAACAAAGGCTCTCTCCGGTAAAGATCGCGGAGGGGGGGTATGTCTCATGATAAACAGATCTTGGTGCAACCAAAGTCATGTACATCCCCTCAAGTCTTTCTGTTCCCCGGACCTGGAGTACCTGATGCTTATGTGCCGTCCACACTGGCTACCTCGGGAGTTTACAGCGGTAACCGTGACCGCTGTTTACATTCCCCCACAAGCCAACACGGACACAGCGCTGAAGGAACTGTATGGGGCTATCAGCGAACAGGAGTCGGCACACCCCGAGGCTGCTCTCATCGTGGCGGGGGACTTCAACAAGGCGAACCTGAAGAAGGTTCTCCCGAAGTTCTACCAACACATAACGAGCAACACACGGGGCGAGCGGATCCTCGACCACTGCTACACTCCCTTCCGTGATGGCTACAAGGCCCTCCTCCGCCCACCGTTCGGCAAATCAGACCACCGCTCTATCCAGCTGCTCCCCGCCTATAGGCAGAGACTGAAGCAGCAACCGATCGCTGTGAGGGAGGTCCAATGCTGGTCGGACCAATCAGACTCTACGCTGCAGGATTGTTTTGATCACGCTGACTGGCACATGTTCCGCGTTGCCTCGGACAATAACATCAACGAGTACGCGTCGTCGGTCACCGGGTTCATCAAGAAGTGCATAGATGACGTTGTTCCGACCAAGTCGGTTCGGATATATCCCAACCAGAAACCGTGGATTAACGGCGATGTTCGCGCTGCCCTACATGCGCGTAACGCCGCCTTTGGTTCCGGGAATACGGAGGAATATACGAGAGCCCGTTACGACCTCCGTAAGACCATCGTCACTGCCAAGCGGGAGTATAAGGATAGAGTGGAAGATAAATTCAAGAACCACGATGCGAGGGGTATGTGGCAGGGGCTGCAGACGATAACGAACTTCAGAGGGAGAACCAGTTGTGTAGAGAACTCCTCTACCTCCCTCCCAGGAGAGCTAAATACATTTTTTGCTCGGTTCGACGTAAACGGCAGCCCGCCGAAGCCAGCACCGACTGAGGAGACCAGCCAGCTGCGCATCTCGGAGGCGGATGTGCGCCGCACCTTCAAGCGGCTGAACATCCGTAAGGCGGCAGGCCCCGACGACATCCCGGGCCGCGTCCTCAGAACATGCGCAGACCAGTTGGCAGGAGTCTTTGCAGACATCTTCAACCTCTCCCTGTCCCAGGCTGTTGTCCCCGCGGTCTTCAAGATGTCCACCATCGTGCCTGTCCCTAAACAACCCAAGGTAACATGCCTGAATGACTATAGACCTGTAGCCCTCACCTCGATCGTTAGCAAATGCTTCGAGAGGTTGGTCAAGGACTTTATTTGCTCCGTGTTACCTACCACGCTGGACCCATGGCAATTTGCATATCGTCAAAATAGATCCACGGACGACGCAATTGCCATGGCCCTCCACACTGCCCTTTCCCACCTGGAGGGAAAGAACTGTTATGTGCGAATGCTGTTTGTGGACTACAGCTCAGCATTCAACACAATAGTTCCTGCCAAGCTCGACACCAAGCTGAGAGGTCTAGGCGTACCCCCATCCACGTGCAGCTGGATACTGGACCTCCTGTCGGACCGCCGCCAGGTGGTGAGGATGGGCAGCACCACATCAGAGCCACTGACCCTCAACACGGGAGCCCCCCAGGGATGCGTGCTGAGCCCTCTCCTCTACTCCCTCTACACCCACGACTGCATGGCTATGCACAGCTCCAACGTCATCGTCAAGTTTGCTGACGACACGACAGTGATGGGCCTGATCGCCGGCGACGACGAGACAGCCTACAGGGAGGAGGTCGGATCGCTGGAGCAGTGGTGCCAGGAGAACAGCCTCGCCCTCAACGTCAAGAAGACCAAGGAGCTGATCGTGGACTTCAGGAGGCAGAGGGGCGAGCACAGCCCTATCTCCATCGACGGCGTTGCAGTAGAGAGGGTCAGCAGCTTCAAGTTCCTCGGTGTGCACATCTCCGAGGACCTCACATGGTCCACGCACACCACACACGTGGTGAAAAGGGCCCAACAATGCCTGTATTTTCTCAGGCGTCTGAAGAAATTCAGCATGGGCCCCCGCATCCTGAGAACATTCTACAACGGCACCATCGAGAGTGTTCTTACAGGGTGTATCACCGCCTGGTACGGGAACTGCACTGCACTCGAGCGCAGAGCGCTTCAAAGGGTGGTGCGGACGGCCCAGTATATCGTTGGAGGTGAGCTCCCCTCCCTCCTGGATATTTACAATCAGCGGTGCGTGGCCAAGGCCAACCGAATTATAAAAGACATTGCCCACCCCAGCCACGAACTGTACTCACTATTACCGTCAGGCAGGCGATACCGCAGTATCAAGTGCCGTACAAATAGGCTTAGAGATAGCTTCCACAGTCAGGCCATCAGGCTGCTGAACAAGGGCGTATAACATATAACAATGTATATTTTATTACATTGATTTATATATACATATTGCTCTTTTCTGTGCTGATTTTTGCATTTTATAAATTGCATTTTTATTTTTTATTTCAAATGTTTTACTTTATTCTATTTTTATCTATTTTTATCTTATTTTATAACTGCTGTCTGTCGTCGGGTATTGCACACAAGATTTTCACATCACTGCTTTATACTTGTGTAAACTGTGAAGTGACAATAAACTTGACTTGACTTGACTTGACTTGACTGCAACAAATACTAATATCAGTGTTTTTATGGGAAATATGGTCCAATATGACTGAATTAAAATGTATACTTTTTATGAAATAACCGGAATATTTCTCAAGCAGCCACATCCTCCCCATCTTCTGCCCCCTGGAGCGAGGGCCGGTCAGGTACAAATTCCTCGGCCGCTTTTTTGGCCCAGTCCGCCCCTCCTTTTATCCCAGCTCTTAACAGAGGTCTCCATGTACCCAAGGGGTTTTTTAGTGGAGCCTTAATTTATATTTAATGTTATATTAAACATGAGGCACATTGTACTCTCTTCTTCACCGACCAGAGCACATTAACCCTTTTCATCGTCAGAGTTCATTTTGAATAAGTTACTTATATTATCAGCCTAAACTGTACAGGTCAACGCTGTGCGATGATGAATGTGTGGTTGTGTTTGTTGTGTCGGGGATAACGTTGACAAGAAAAATGTATATAACATGTCACTGTCTCTTAAGATTTAATTATGTGTCTACTTTCTGTTAATTGTATCATTTCTTTTATTATATTACTGTCCTGTAGTTTCTGTTGTGGCACATTTCCCGTCTGGGAATATAAAGTACATTTTGTCTTGACTCATATGTCAAGGTAAATGTTTTTTTGTAGATTAATCAGACACACCTTCCTTACCTTGTGTGTGTTGTCTCTAGTGGTTGACCGGTACCACACATTCATCATCACACAGCGTTGACCTGTACAGTTTAGGTTGATAATATAAGTAATAACTTATTCAATATTAACTTTGACCAGTGGCGAACCGTGTCTATCACAACTGGACCATCTGTACCTGAACCCCCCCCCCCCCTTCCACTGACGTCACGGAGGAGTCACTTTATGCGTTATCTCATTTAGGCAGATCAGATTGTCGCAGCCAATTTCCAATTTGACCCTAGTTGTCAAAGCAGTGATGATGTAGTGAAGTAACAACCCAAAACACAGACCACCACACACAGGCTATCGATTAAAGGGACGGTCTAAAACGCTTAACGTGAAAAGGCTTAACGTAACTTAAAGTTCCAAAACAGCATAATATTAATCACCAAATTTCTCTGGCATGTTGTAACATATGCCAGATAAATGTGGTGATTTTTAATCCCGGTTTTGTAACGTTTTCACGTTAAGCGTTCTAGACTGTCCCTCGATGAACTACTGTCCTGGTCCTGTCGCTACATCATCACACACCATTAGGGCCTACTCCACTCAGCTAGGACTATTAGGTTTCATAGACAAATGGCTGCCACACAACCACACCTTCCTAACAATTACCAGTGCAAAGAAAGATCAAGTCAAAACTCTCAACTGAAATGCACCACAATGCTTAACAAACTCAAGACTGCCATTTACTAATCATTCAACAAGTGTGTGGAAATCTGAAAGAATACGCCCATTGGCTGCAAATCAATATATGATTGGTTGATCAAATTGTCAATCCAAACATATGCTCTCATTCTGTTTAAGGGCCAAGGCATTCACGCAAGAACAGAGAGTACTTTGGTTGAAGGATATTCTTCCCAGCAACCCAGAAAAATATCAGATTGGTTGTATTTGTTTTCTAACACAAAACCACTCAAATGCGTAGTGCATGGACCGAGAAAGACAAACAAATCAACGTAACACTGTAATATTACAGATCAATCACACAGATACCATTCAGATTTATTCATTTGATTTAAATTTGATTACATTATATTAACCCTCTCCGGGAACCATCACCTTATCGTGGTGGAGAGGTTTGGGTGTCCCTGTGAACCTGAGTGCTGTGTTGTCTGGAGCCTAGTGCTCCTGGTAGGGTCTCCCATGGCAGATTGGTCTCAGGGGAGGGGCCAGACTAAGAATGGTTCAAAGACTTCAATGGACAAACAAACAAGAAGTGAGGATACCCTGCCCGGAGGAAGCCCGGGGCCCCTTTCCGGAGCCAGGCCTGGAAAGAGGGCCCGTAAGCGAGCGCCTGGTGGCCGGGTTAGCCACGGAGCCCGGTCGGGCATAGCCCGAAAAAGCAACGTGGCCACTTCTCCTTCCCGCGGACCCACCACCTACGGGAAGAACCGCTGGGGTCGGGTGCACTGCCAGTTAGGAGGCAGTGAAGGCAGGGGGCATCGACGGACCAAACCCAGCCAACAGAGACTGGCTTTGGGGACGTGGAATGTCACCTCTCTGGGGGGGAAGGAGCCTGAGCTTGTGCGGGAGGTGGAGCGCTACCAATTAGATCTGGTGGAGCTTACCTCTACGCACAGCACTGGCTCTGGAACTAAACTCCTAGATAGGGGTTGGACTCTTTCCTTCTCTGGAGTTGCTCAGGGTGTGAGGCGCTGGGCGGGTGTGGGGATACTCACAAGTCCCCGGCTGAGTGCCGCTTTGTTGGAGTTTACCCCGGTGGACGAGAGGGTCGCCTCCCTACACCTTAGGGTCATGGGAGGGAAAACTCTGACTGTTGTTTGTGCCTATGCACCAAACAACAATTCGGAATATCCCGCCTTCTTGCACACCCTGGATGGAGTCCTGCATGGGGCTCCTGAAGGGGACTCTATAGTCCTCCTGGGAGACTTCAACGCACACGTGGGTAACGATGGGGAAACTTGGAGGGGCGTGTTGGGGATGAACGGCCTACCTGATCTGAACCGGAGTGGGGTTTTGTTATTGGATTTCTGTGCTAGTCATGGATTGGCCATAACAAACACCATGTTTAAACATAAGGATGCTCATAAGTGTACATGGTACCAGAGTACCTTAGGCCGAAGGTCAATGATCGATTTTGTTATCGTATCATCTGTCCTGAGGCCGCATGTTTTGGACACTCGGGTGAAGAGAGGGGCAGAGCTGTCAACCGATCACCATCTGGTGGTGAGTTGGGTAAGATGGCGGGGGAAGCCTCTGGACAGACCAGGCAAACAATCCGGCGCCTCAGGAGGGGTAAGCGTGGATCCATCCAAGCTGTGTACAGTAAGGGTGGGACATTGCTGACCTCAACTGAGGAGGTGATCGGGCGGTGGAAAGAACACTTTGAGGAACTTCTTAACCCAACTACACCCTCAATGGTAGAGACAGAGCTGGAGGATGAAGGACGGCAAACATCAATCTCCCTGGAGGAAGTCACTGGCAAAAGCCCCAGGGGTTGATGAGATTCGTCCAGAAATGCTAAAGGCTCTGGGTGTTGAGGGGCTGTCGTGGATGACACGTCTTTTCAACATTGCGTGGAAGTCTGGGACAGTGCCTGAGGAGTGGCAAACGGGGGTGGTGGTACCCCTGTTCAAAAAGGGTGACCAGAGGGTGTGTGCCAATTACAGGGGTATCACATTACTCAGCCTCCCTGGGAAAGTCTACTCCAAGGTGCTGGAAAGGAGGGTTCGATAGTCGAACCTCAGATTGAAGAGGAACAATGCGGATTCCGCCCTGGTCGTGGAACAACGGACCAGCTTTTCACTCTTGCAAGGATCCTGGAGGGGGCTTGGGAGTATGCCCATCCGGTCTACATGTGTTTTGTGGATTTGGAGAAGGCATATGATCGGGTCCCTCGGGAAATACTGTGGGGGGTGCTGCGGGAGTATGGGGTGCGGGGGTCACTGTTGAGGGCCATCCAATCTCTCTACTCCCAAAGCAAGAGCTGTGTCCGGATTCTCGGTAGAAAGTCAGGCCTGTTCTCTGTGGGTGTTGGCCTCCGCCAGGGCTGCGCTTTGTCACCCATCCTGTTTGTGATTTTCATGGACAGGATTTCAAGGCGTAGTCATGGAGGGGAGGGGTTTCAGTATGGTGGGCTCAGGATTGAATCGCTGCTGTTTGCAGATGATGTGATCCTGTTTGCGTCATCAGTATGTGACCTTCAGCACTCACTGGATTGGTTTGCAGCGGAATGTGAAGCGGCTGGGATGAGGATCAGCACCTCCAAATCTGAGGCCATGGTTCTTAGCAGGAAACCGGTGGATTGTCTACTCCAAGTAGGGAGGGAGTCCTTATCCCAAGTGAAGGAGTTCAAGTATCTCGGGGTCTTGTTCTCGAGTGAGGGGAGGATGGAGCGTGAGATTGACAGGAGAATAGGTGCAGCGGGAGCGGTATTGGGTGCACTTTTGGGGGGGCAGTAGCTCAGTGGATAAGGACTTGGCTTGGGAGCCGCAAGGTCGCCGGTTCAAGACCCAGAAACACCAGGTTACTGCCTAAGTGCCCTTGAGCAAGGCACCCCCTACATTGCTCCCCGGGCGCTGTACTAATGGCTGCCCACTGCTCTTATCACTAGGATGGGTCAAATGCAGAGAACAAATTTCCCTCGGGATAAAATAAGAAGTTAAAAATTAAATTTTTTTAACTTTGGCGCACCGTTGCAACCAAAAGAGAGCTGAGCCAGAAGGCAAAGCTCTCGATCTACCAATCAGTCTTCGTTCCTACCCTCACCTATGGCCATGAGCAATGGGTAATGACCGAAAGGACGAGATTGCGAATACAAGCGGCCGAAATGAGTTTCCTCAGGAGGGTGGCTGGTATCTCCCTGAGGGATAGGGTGAGAAGCTCAGTCACTCGTGAGAGACTCGGAGTAGAGCCGCTGCTCCTTCGCGTAGAAAGGAGCCAGTTGAGGTGGTTCGGGCATCTAGTAAGGATGCTTCCTGGTCGCCTCCCGAGGGAGGTTTTCCAGGCACATCCAACTGGGAAGAGACCGAGGTACAGGTGGGGTGATTACATCTCCACACTGGCCTGGGAACGCCTCGGGATCCCCCAGTCAGAGCTTGTCGATGTTGCCAGGGAGAGGGAAGTTTGGAGTCCCCTGCTGAAGCTGCTACCTCCGCGACCCGATTACGGATAAGCTGCCTAGAAGAAGATGGACATTATATTAATATAATAAATTCGATTATTTTTTGTTTCATCTGAGGGTTCCAGGGTCTTCTCTGAATACCTTGAAGGCCCTGACGCTTCACCACTGACTTTGACGATGAAATTGGTTAATGGGCTCTGGTCGGTGAAGAAGAGGTACGACGTACTTATTTAATATAACATTAAATATAAATACAGGCTCCACTAGAAAACTAATTTGTACATGGAGAGCTCAGTGAAGAGCTGTGATGAAACGAACATACTGGTCTCTAAAATGGCCATTGGGACCAAAAGCGTGAAGTTAGAGAGAGTTAATAACTTCAAAGTGAGAGTGTTAACAACTTGAAGTGAGTGAGAAATAATAACTTGTTGAAAGGGGGTCCTAGTCCTTAGCTGGTGGCTAACTAGCACGCTAACACTGCTGTCTTAATGTGTAAACTACTGCTAAATACGACGTCCTGTGACACAAAAATCTCTATGAATTCGTAGCGGAGACGAAGGCCACAGACGAGATAATTGATGGACGAGACGCACTTTCTTCTTCTGTCATATCAGTATTTTAGAGAGCTCCCCCCAAATTTCACAAACCATGTTCCCAGGGGAGCTCATGTCACCACTAGGGGAGCTATAGCTCCCCCTGCCCCCCTCCCTTCATGCCATGTGACCTATCAATGTTTTCAGGTCAGATAGACCTATACAATGATATATTGCTTAATGTTTTTTCAAAAAATATTAGTTTATTTCGGAAAACAAAACCCAGGGCACATAAAATCACATTACAGAATTGATTCAGGAATTAAAATAACAAATTCCTTTTTGTATAAGTTCCGTCAGTACAGACTGACGGAAGTTCCCAGTCTCTATCCGTGGTGCTGTTTGCGGAGGGAGCCGAGACTAGTACAGATGTAAAAAAACATATATAATAATAATCATAATACTTATAACTACATATTTTTTGCACAATTCATGTACATCCTTCAGTTACTTTATTGTTCTTTTTAATGTATATAGTATTGTTTTAGAAATGTATACTGCGGGAGGGAAACACAAAGTTAGGCTGGTCTCTTCGTCGGTTAGTGGTTGATCTTGGGTACAGGCGGTATCATGTTAGTGTGTCTAGCCTGGTAAATTGGTGGGTCCAAATTGTATTGCATCAATGATCTGTTCACATCTGGAATTAAATGTAATATCACTTTATTACATGGAATAAATCTACAATAATCTCCAATAATCAATGTGAAAACATAACAGCTTCCTTCACATTATTGCGCTTCACACCAGGGTGCGAACTGGAGGGGAGCAGGGGGAGCTATAGCTCCCCTAGTGGTGACATGAGCTCCCCTGGGAACATGGTTTGTGAAATTTGGGGGGAGCTCTCTAAAATACTGATATGATGACCAAATAAATTCCATTTTGGGCATGTTTTTTTTTTTCAAACGTGTAAAATAAGTGAAATAAAATTATATTTAGAGTTTATGATTCATGAAAAAGTGTCGCCTGCTTGCACGCTGCCCGCAGCTCCACCCACGCAGGCGACACGAGAGAAGGGCTATGTGCATCGTTGTGTTGTGTGTGTGGCGTCGCGTCTCTCCAGGCAGTGAGAGGGTTGTGTTGTGCTATAGCTGTATTATTAATATTAATATTGTTCATGGTTGGTGCCGCTGGCTGCTCTTATCGCGTGTGTTCGGCTCTGTGTGGGCTACAGCCATAATAGGCTATAGCCCATGTGAAACAATGTAGCCTGTTTTTGAGTCATTTTAAGTTGATTTAATTAAACAGTCAAACGTTACATTGGTGGTCCGTGGATTATTTATTATCAAGTTGATTGAAGTTTGCGTAGCCCATACATGCTCGGGAAATCTGTTGACATGACCATGATCCATCGGGACGTTTCATGTAAATGTAGACCTGTGGCAACAGATTTTCTCTTTATAATAGGCCTATGTCTGTGCTGTTGCTATTAATGCAGCATTTCCCCCCCCCCCCCCCCCCCGGCTCCCCCGGAGACCGTGGTATAGTTCGCACACTGCTTCACACAATCATCGTGTCATCAATTTCAGTTTCAATAAAAGGTTCAATAAAATACATTCTGCCCTACCTCGTGGTTTAACCTCACCCCATGCATTATAAAAGTACCGCCTATGATGGATGTCCAGGAGCCTTCATAGATACATATATACTGTATACAATACATTTTAAACATATGCTCTATGTATCATATGTCTTTGTCTACATTCTTTGGCCTAAGTAATGCAGTGGGCGTAACTGATTGGTTGTCGGGGCAGTGGGTGACGAGTGGCATTTAATGTGTTCTTTACTGCCCTGTAATGGTCAAAGATGTATTCAACGCTCCTTGAAGTCTGGAGTAGAGGTTAGCGAGCCAGTAGGGTTGGTCGGTACCATCTTGCGCGGCTAACTTTCATAGTGAATTTTAGGAAGGTTTACAGCCCTACTGCTATAATATGTGATAGCAATGCAGCAGTTGCCTCCAAATGTGTGCTATGACCCATTTTATAACACTACCAAACAGGTAGTCCTGGCCTCCTGTTCGTAAATGACATGCCCCAAATGAATCATGCTGGCTCCTGAACCATAAGGCCTATATGCATGTGTCTGGTCTACTTTGATATGTAACAATCTAAGACATATTAATCCAGTCTACGTATATATTACCTTTCTAGAGTAAATGGAGATAAATTAAGAAAAACATTATTTTAACATTATGCCTGGTACATAATCGCAATTTACAAGGTAATTTGACTATTATAACCAATATCCCATGGATATTAATGCAACTGAATGTGTCCTCCTACTCCTTGACTATACATGTAACTCTGGATGTGATGAAAATACACCAAAAATACAACATTTATGATAGTTTATAAAGGTATACTAGGGTGATGTAAATGTTTTGGCCATGGTTACTGTTTACATGTTTACTGGTCATTTTACACACTTTTAACACTATTTATTTTAATACAGCCATGTTACAAAAACATAAATCTCTATGAATATTGATCAATATGCATATTCATTATCATATATGGGCCACAGAGCTTCATACCATGTGACCTATCAATGTTTTCAGGTCAGATAGACCTATACAATGATATATTGCTTAATGTTTTTTCAAAAAATATTAGTTTATTTCGGAAAACAAAACCCAGGGCACATAAAATCACATTACAGAATTGATTCAGGAATTAAAATAACAAATTCCTTTTTGTATAAGTTCCGTCAGTACAGACAGTTCCCACACTGTAAAAAAAACCCCGTTAATTTTACGGTAAAAAACTGGCAGCTGTGGACGCCAGAACTTTACCGTAAAAAATACGGTAGAACGTAAAAAAAAAAAACCCGTAATTTTTACGGTAAAAACTGGTAGCTGTGGTTGCACGAACTTTACCGTAAAAAATACGGTAGAACTTTATGTACTATTACGGTAAAAGGATATCAGTACTGCTGATTTTACGGTTAATGTTTGAGTTTTATTCCATATTTTACCATATAAATACAGGTTTTTACCACTAAAAGAAACACCTTTTTACCGTAAAATGAACATGAAAATACTGTATGAATACCGTCTAAATAACGTTTTGGCCATTATATTTGACTGTGTTTCACTGTGCAGTTAACAGTCTGTAATATAAAATACTACTTTTCCCCGTATAAATTCCCATAATATGCCGTACAAATAAAGGTTGTTCCATGAAATATGACAGTGCTTTACTGTAAAATAATCAGTCTGCAAAATACAATTCTACTTTTTCCTATATAAATTCCCTTACAAAAGCAGTACAAAAAAAGGTTTTGCCATGAAATGTGGTTTTATTGTGAAATTAACAGTATAATGCAATGATTTAACTTCTAATACGTAAAATCCTCTCATAAACAGTCACTTTGGACTTCTGTCTGACTATGGACCATAGTCAGACAGAAGTCCAAAGTTTTTAATAGTCCATTAAACAGATCAGCAGTCAAGGGGTTTCCAATGTGTTGCCCTCCTGTAGCTGTTGAGGCAAGGGAGCAGCATGTGGACATGGAGGTTCCCACCAGGTGGAATGGATGGGGAACCCAGGACCTAACGCCAGCATCAGGGAGAGATGGGGAACCCAGGACCTAACACCAGCATCAGGGAGAGATGGGGAACCCAGGACCCAACACCAGCATCAGGGAGAGATGGGGAACCCAGGACCTAACACCAGCATCAGGGAGAGATGGGGAACCCATCTAACACCAGCATCAGGGAGAGATGGGGAACCCAGGACCTAACACCAGCATCAGGGAGAGATGGGGAACCCAGGACCTAACACCAGCATCAGGGAGAGATGGGGAACCCAGGACCTAACACCAGCATCAGGGAGAGATGGGGAACCCAGGACCTAACACCAGCATCAGGGAGAGAGCAGAGAGAAAAATCACAGGATCAAAAGTCGTTTCATTTACACTTAAGTAGTGGTGGGATATATTATATTGCAAAACCTTTAGATCACAATATTTTTATAACTATGGACTGTAACAATATACAGCACATCTTAGTATACTGATTTTTCTGGTAATTCAATTTGAAAATGGTTTATAAATGAAGGGACTCTCAATAACCTATTTACATTTTCACTATAGTAACTGACGGTAACATCCCCCCAACACTCAGTATTACTTAATCTCTACTGGTAGACACATTTCTAAAGAGCACACTATACTACCACTATACTAAAGTCAATATTTACTGAAAGCGTGCATGATAGAAAACCTGTTTGTGTGGAATCACTCACCATAAATGTCCTGACTGAATGTAGAAACAGGTCCACATTGAAGGATCAGGGAGAACTTCCAGCAGCAGGAGAACGCTGAGTGGAACTTGGTAGTTTGACTGGGACCAGCCCTAATGATGGTGCAGCCCTATCAAGTGAGAAAAGAATGTCAAAGATTAAATTGTAAAATAAACAAAAACAATAATTTACTCTCTCTAGACTTGTATCTCTTACCTGGAAAGGTAATGTCAAGAAGAATCGTTTGGCTTGGCCTATTGGAAGGGAAACAATACTTTAGACGCAGAATAAAAATCTGATGTATATATTTTTAAATATGCAGCCAACTTACCAGCTCAGTTCTTTAATGATGCCCTCAGAGGAAACCAGACTTGAGTATTTTCATAATCATTTCTTCTAAAACAAATGATAGACTGAACCACCTACACTGTTCAATATTGTAATAGTACAAATAACCAACCCATACATATGTTATACTCTACATACTTACCAAATGCACATATGCTGTTCATACTCTAGACAACCCTACATTTGCACTTTGTATATTGTAACTCTCCACTGTCCATCACTAGTACATATTGTATAGCATTATTGTGCTGTCTAACCTACACTCCTGCATTTATCTATATTTGCACTTCTGGTTACATGCTACTGCATTTAATCGGATTTGTACCTGTACTCTGCAATGACAATGAAGGTGAATCTAATCTATTCTAAACTTAACAAGTTTTCTGAGCGCAAATTTATGTTTTTAAATTGCTCATTGTACCTAGCAGCCACAAAAAAATGTCCCATCTCACATTTTAAAATAAAGAAAAGCTTTATGAACTGAACTTGTTTGCAGCACAAAACGATTGACCTCACTCAGTAAAGCTGAACATGTACTGTGACTTTACAAACTATACACTATACACAAACTATACACTTTTCCAAGGAAAAGTTTACATTTCAGAACTTCAGAACTTTCACTGTGATACAAATTGAACAAATATTTGCAGTACAGTACACCTTAACACATTGTCTAAAGGGTTCGGGTTAGTAGGGTCTATATCCACTCATGGTCTGTAAGGTCTGCAATCAGAGTGAGGACTCTGGGATTGACTGGGAGTACTTTTTTGTTTTTCTTCCACTCGACTTTGGTTCCTCTCTCAGGATTTATTGAGAAGAAACACCTTCATGAAAAATACATATATAAATTCACAAAAAACAATTGAAGGCTGAAATAAAAACTTGTATTGTTAAATACTATAACAACAAAGAAATTGTACCTTTGGAGGAACTCAAGTGTTGAACGCAGTTCCACTGGGTAGTGGATGTTAAAACAGTAGTAACTCCCAAACATCAGGCAGAAGGCAGACGTGAAGGAAGTGATGTGGTCGTTGACAACCTCTTGGTCGATGCTCAACATGAACGTCCCTGCAGCAAAGCAGGAGGACCCTGAACAATTTAAGAATACAAAAAACAAAACAAACAAATAAACTTCCATAACAAAGGCATCAATGTCAGCCATTGACTAAACATACTCATTACTTATTACATTCAACAAGGGCCATCAAAAAACAACCAAAACTGATAACGGAGTTGGTTAAAACCATACTGCTGCCTTGAATTCTGCTATTGGCTGACCTTGGTATCAGGTAAAGTAATGGTCAGTATCGTTATATGGGCTGCAACATAACCTGGAACTAAGTAAGCCAGTAGTACAATTGTATTTCAGTACACTAGTAGATTTATTCTAGAGGGTTTGGTTGCACTTTCGGTGTTTGTTTACTTACCACACACAATAATGCAGGGTGTTGCCGGCAACTTCTCCATCTGAACCTCTTGGGCCAGGCATGTATCCTCAACAAAATGGAACAGGTTCTCCTTTTGCTCACCAAAAAGAGCCAGTAAGAGACATACCATCTGTATGATGTCTTCAGAACAACCATCCGACTGACCTCTCTCAGTCTGAAACTTGATCAGAGCATCCAGGACTTGCTTGTTTTTTGGTGCAGCAACACTTTTGAGGAAGTTTAAGAGGCGTCTACCCTTTTTGTCCACATTGGCAAGGAAGGACTCCACCAGACTCACACCAGTAAGTTCTTGGAAGTGTGCTGCCATACCAACTTCCCTGAACAAAAAGGGCAACTCTTGGCCAAGTGTCTTGATGCTTGTCCCCTTGTTGATGTTCTCACGCTGCGTGTAATAGGTGGACTGTACTAAATTTCTCACATCGTCTGTATTGGAGTTGATCTCTTCAAACGTATTCTTCATCTTTTCTTTTTTTTCTTGCTGACTCTCCACAGTCTCGGAGAGTGGCAGATGTTTGGGCTCCCAGTTGATGCAGCCGTACGTGTCTTGAACACCGGCTTTTTTTTTTGCTGGAACTTCCTCTGTGTCATAATCCTCTGATGTGGCCTTGCGTTTCATTATTTTTGGTGTGTTGGGTCGTTTGACATTTTCAATTCGTGCTTGGAGTTGCTTTACCAGTGAATGGTATCCAGGTCCAACAACATCACCCTCGATGACATCCTGTAAGGATTTTGGATACTTGGCCACCATTATTTTGCCTATCTCTGTAGTGTTGCGTTTGGCTGGATTATTAGACACCTTCATAATGTCTGAGACCACAATCCTTACCATCTCTCGGCGTAGTCGCGGACTAGGTCTTCTCTGCCTTTCCAAACTCTGCAGTAACTCTTCAGGGAGCTTCTGCCATGGTATTTGGAAATTGTCTACCCAGTTTGGCACAAAAGCGGAACAGGCTCCCGGGGACGAGGTGGTTGTGGATGATGATGGTGAGGGAAAGGACGGAGTGGAACAGACGGACACCGGAGAGGGACACACTGAGGTTGAAGTGGTTGAGTCTGTAACAGAAGAACAAAGGAGATTAAAAAACATTAAACCCTGAATGTGTAGAAAACTCAACTTTACTTACAAAACTCAAAAGGGCATAAAAGCAGCCAACCAGGAAGTAACACAAGGGGTGTGAGCAGTGACACAACAAATCACATTGTTAAACAGCAACCAAAATACAGGAAAAGGAAGTCAATAACACACAAGGAATAAGAAAATGAACACACACACAAGACTACAAACTAAAAGTCCTAGAACACAATGAAACTAAGGAAAACAAACCCGAAACCATGACAATGCTACTCTGTTGAAAATGTAATGTATCATTAAATAACTATATAGTTTGTGCTCTGGTGTGATGGCAATTTAATGTTATGAAACTGTATTAATTTCAATACACTTACTGTTCTGGGCCCAGGCAGCAACAAGTCTTCTGGCTTGGATTGGCTTCAACACCAGCAGCAGGTCTGCTTCTGTAATGTACTGCAGATCATCTGTGGTCCCTGCACCGAGTGCCTCCAAAGTATCGATTACTGAATTCAGAACTGCTACAGGAAGATCTGGAAAAACTGCAGTAATGGCACTGCTTATCTTCTGTGTCTCAGCCATATCTATCAGATACATAAAAACAAAAAAGGAATTTGCACCGAGTGCCTCCAAAGTATCGATTACTGAATTCAGAACTGCTACAGAAAGATCTGGAAAAACTGCAGTAATGGCACTGCTTATCTTCTGTGTCTCAGCCATATCTATCAGATACATAAAAACAAAAAAGGAATTTGCACCGAGTGCCTCCAAAGTATCGATTACTGAATTCAGAACTGCTACAGAAAGATCTGGAAAAACTGCAGTAATGGCACTGCTTATCTTCTGTGTCTCAGCCATATCTATCAGATACATAAAAACAAAAAAGGAATTTGCACCGAGTGCCTCCAAAGTATCGATTACTGAATTCAGAACTGCTACAGGAAGATCTGGAAAAACTGCAGTAATGGCACTGCTTATCTTCTGTGTCTCAGCCATATCTATCAGATACATAAAAACAAAAAAGGAATTTGCACCGAGTGCCTCCAAAGTATCGATTACTGAATTCAGAACTGCTACAGAAAGATCTGGAAAAACTGCAGTAATGGCACTGCTTATCTTCTGTGTCTCAGCCATATCTATCAGATACATAAAAACAAAAAAGGAATTTGCACCGAGTGCCTCCAAAGTATCGATTACTGAATTCAGAACTGCTACAGAAAGATCTGGAAAAACTGCAGTAATGGCACTGCTTATCTTCTGTGTCTCAGCCATATCTATCAGATACATAAAAACAAAAAAGGAATTTGCACCGAGTGCCTCCAAAGTATCGATTACTGAATTCAGAACTGCTACAGAAAGATCTGGAAAAACTGCAGTAATGGCACTGCTTATCTTCTGTGTCTCAGCCATATCTATCAGATACATAAAAACAAAAAATAATTTGGAAGATCTGGAAAACATCTAACATCTAAGCATCTACTCTGACATTACACAGTGCTTCAATGGGACTATCTGGTATCCATTTTTCATGTAAGATGATAATGGCCACATGTCGATCAGTTCATTAATGTGTAGGCATTGCAATCTTCCACTTTTGTTTTTCACTGAGTACATGTGGTAGTGTGGAAGAAATTCTGCTGAATAAACTCTCATCAGAAAATGAAGTGCAGAATCATCTTTCACTACAATGAGGATGAGTTCACCAAACTCCACTAAGTCATCATTCCTAGTGACAACAAATTGGCCCTTCTTGTATGTTATTCCATTATATTGCGCGTCTACAGGAATCTTTGTATTTATTTCAGTGAAGCCAAATTGTAAGACTGCATCTTGAACTTGTTCACTGTAAAGCTCGGAGTAAAATGGCAAGCTGTCTTTTAGTTGCAAGGCTGGAGAACTTACTGACCCAGCTGAAAGATAGGCCTGAAACATCTGATGTCTTTCTGAAAGAGTGAGACACAGATTTTTAAAATTCTTCAAATGCCTTGCACACCTTTTAAAGTAACTATGTTTGCTCTCAAAGCGCATAGTCCATAATCGCATCAGTGGGCCAAATTTTAGAATCAATCCTGGATAGTGCCGTAAATAATGATGTTTTGGTCTCAAATTGTTATCTGGAAACAGTGCCTTCCTGGATTCTAAATATTCCTGAATGAGAGCATCCAGGTAAGTAACCTGAGGCCTGGAGATTTTCTGAGCACAAATCAAGTCAACTATGTCTTTCAGTTGTAGAGTTAATTGCCACACATCATCCTGTGGCTCTTGCACTCTGTCTCCAATAATTAGAGGCAACAGTCTTAAAAAATTCCAGTTCTGTACAGCATGACCAGAAAGTCTTAGTGTTTTAGGACTGACCTCACATGGCTTGGAGGAAGCATCTGTGGTTCTATATTTGAACTGCTTAATGCGCCTGTTCAAAATAGAGTATGTGAACCATCTCTTTTTCTTAACCAAATATCTCAGATAAAGTCCAACATCATAAGAGAGGACACCCTCAAAGATGTCATGGCCAAGACATGGGGGCAAACCAGGCAGACAAACATCAAAGTGGTTCAAAGAGTTAAACACTGATCTGAACTTTATTCCTTGAACATCTGTCACATCCTCAGTCTCCAACCGATCAACTGCAGTCCTGTAATTTTCAGTGGTGCGCTGTGGTCCACATGAATTTGGGTCATCACCGCAAAATTGAGTTCGAGAAATTAGACAGTATCTGCAGAAATATTTTGAGAAACTGAAATTTTCAGTAAATCCACCAATGCAATGCGAGCCCAGGTTGTCTCCAGCAATGCAGTAAAGAGTTCCTTTAACGACAGTTTCATCTGCCATTGTTATCCCATTCTCCTCCAGTATTTTCAAGTCAACCAGCAACTCTGAGAAAACCTTGGCATGGCCAAATTCTTTAAAGTCCTTCTCTCTACACAGCAAAACCAGCTGCATGTGATCAACATTTGATCGAACATGAGGGGGGAAATTTAGTAGTGAGAAATACACAGCCAAAATTTTGTGCTTTTTTTTTGCAGAACCCAAAGGGTTCACCACCTCAAATGCATCCTGGTATAAGACCAGCTTAAGACAAGTTGGGTTTTCCTGAAAAAAGGTGTTGGATTTAAACACCTTACCATCACAGCTGTCACAGAGAACATCTGGTATGGAGACATCATTAGAATCTCCCGACATGAGTCCCTGCCAAAAATCTGACCCTAGCATATTCTTCAATGTGTTTAACACAGGAACATAATATGCACATCTTTCTATTCTGTTCTCATCTCTGCCTAAAAACACCTTTTTGGGCTCAACATAGTTAAACACTTCTCTAAAGCACTTGGCTCTAGAGTAGGCTGTTCTCATAGGCCCTGTGTGGCAAGCTGAGAACAAGTCAGATTCCTTCACTGTATCACAGATTTTTACAATGTCCTCATCCGATACTGGCAAATCTTTCAGAAGCAAGTTCAATCTATTCAGAGTATATGTCTGTCCCAACTCATGTATATTCTGAATCTCTTCAACAATGTTCTGAATCGTAGATGCTGGAATAAGATGTTGTCCCTGCAATTTTATGTAAAACATACACACATTTCTGTGGTACAAGTCACTGAAATTGTCTCCAACAATGTCTTCATCATCTGACATACTGGCAGTTTCCTGTATGGTAGTGGCACTCTGCTTACTTGTAGAAGGACATGCATTTTCGAATGAGCCGCA
This sequence comes from Muraenolepis orangiensis, assembly GCA_027704905.1. Taxonomy (NCBI): domain Eukaryota; kingdom Metazoa; phylum Chordata; class Actinopteri; order Gadiformes; family Muraenolepididae; genus Muraenolepis; species Muraenolepis orangiensis. The sequence goes on along the minus strand of CM051012.1, from coordinate 23,918,440 downwards.
AACCACATTTACAGAACAATGTCTGTGTTTTCTGGACAAATGGGAAGTCAATGAAGATTTTACGGTAAACACACTTTTGCATCCTCTCACAGGACACTTCACAGAACGCCCCTCTGCTATGTGCTCCTTCAGGTGTGCAACCAGCTCTTTGACTCCGTCACACTGGCGTTCACAAAGTGAAACTGCACATTTCCACGTGGCATTGCACGTTGCCAAAGCCATATCCTGAGCAACCGACGATGTGCCATTATGGTGGCGATAGAAGTGAGACTTTAATGATGCATATCTAGAAAACACCTGCTTACAATCAATTCCAACACACTTGAAAATACAACGAGGTTCATTGCGGTGGAGTTTGCAATGTACAACATACGCCTTTAGAGACTGAACAGATTCTCCACAAATGCAACAGGAATACATGGTCAAACAGCGGCACATCAAAGAGGCAACCGTTACTATTTGAATTCAAGCGCCCTTTCTGTCCACAACCTCCACTCAAATTTGACGGCCAATGGCATTTGAGCCTGAAATGTGTCAAGGCATGCCTTGGAACGGGCACCACTTTTGCAAGAGCCACTACACTCAGACAATCTCGTTACAAAGAAATAAATTCTATAAATATCTCATATAATATATGAGATAATATACAATAATTACAATCATACGAAAATGTTAACCTGGCAAAAATTGACTTCACCTTACCGTGTTAACTGAAGACAAGCTGCAACGTTCAGACAAGTCCACAATAATCATACGAAGTACCTGCTGGAGAGTAGTTCAAATCACTGCGACACGGGAGCGACACATCTGAGGCAACCGTTACTATTTGAATTCAAGCGCCCTTTCTGTCCACAACCTCTACTCAAATTTGACGGCCAATGGCATTTGAGCCTGAAATGTGTCAAGGCATGCCTTGGAACGGGCACCACTTTTGCAAGAGCCACTACACTCAGACAATCTGGTTACAAAGAAATAAATTCTATAAATTTCTCATATAATATATGAGATAATATACAATAATTACAATCATACGAAAATACAATTTTTTTTTTTACCTTGCTAAAATTGATTTCACCGTGGTAACTTGGTAACTGAAGACAGGCTGAGACGTTAAGACAAAGTCCAGAAAATTCAGATGGAGTACCCTGAGTGGAGTGGTTATAAAAAAAACGTCCTGGGACATCCTAAATGCAATGCGCTGATTGGATGGCGCATCACAGAGTTCAGACGTTAATGTTTGAAATCAATCAAATTTGAAATGCATTTAAAATCATTGTGCTATTTTCTTAAGAAGTTGGTCAACCTGATCTAACTGTTGTGTAATAGAACACAGCAAAAGCAAACACAGGACATTCAGATTTATTGTTTTGCTCATAGAAATGGAATAGGGTTTCACAGTTGTACAGCAAATAATGGTTTGTGTATTTAGCAGTGACATAATATATATTTAACAAAAAAGGAAAGCAAAATATATAGTTTGATTGTTTTGTATAACGGCATATTTCCATATTTTCCACAATGGCTAGTACATTTTTCAGTGACAAAATGTATGTTTTACAACAAATAAATGCAAAAATGACAGTGTTGGTTGTTATATATATTACAGCATATTTATGTTATCAACACAATGGCTAGAATATTTAACAGTGACTAAATGTTTTTTTTACATAAAAAAATGGCAAAAATTACAGTGTTGGCTGTTTTATATATATTACGGTATATTTTTGTTATAAACACAGTGCAAGAGTATTTAACAGTGGAGAAATGCATTTTTTACAGAAAAGATATGTAAAAATTACTGTTTTGGCTGATATATATATTTACGGTCTTCTACTGTTACATTAACTGTATTCTACCAATTTTGAGTTTACGGTCTTTTACTGTCGTGGTTTGACAGTTTTACACCGTAAAATCTACAGCCATTTTTTACAGTGCAGTCTCTATCCGTGGTGCTGTTTGCGGAGGGAGCCGAGACTAGTACAGATGTAAAAAAACATATATAATAATAATCATAATACTTATAACTACATATTTTTTGCACAATTCATGTACATCATCCTTCAGTTACTTTATTGTTCTTTTTAATGTATATAGTATTGTTTTAGAAATGTATACTGCGGGAGGGAAAGGGGGGGTAAGCGGTCCATTGTACTTGTTGCAAATGGCCAATAAAAATCTTGTATCTTACATTCACATTTACATTTAGGACATTTGGCAGACGCTTTTATCCAAAGTGACTTACAAGGAGTACATTTGTTAAAGTAGACAATAGCATAACGCTGAGGTACGCAAACATAAAAATAGAGCAGTTCACAAGCATTCATATTAACTAGATGAACGACACAATGTGGTACTGCCAGGTCACCTGCTTAAGTAGCTGTGATAAGAGCGTGTTGTCAACATTAAGGATATACACTTGCTAGAATATACAACATGCCAAGAGCTATTAATGTCAGGACTCAAGCAAGTTAGGGGTTCACAAAGGAGAAGGAGGGTTCATGGAGAGTCCAGGTGGACTCTGAACAGGTGGGTCTTGAGTCTCTTGCGGAAGCTGGCGAGGGACTCTGCCGTCCTGACATCTTGTATCTTGTACTCATGACCAGTCTCTTTACCTCACAGAGATCTTTCACTTGTCTTGATAGAGTTCTCCTTATGTCTCCTTGTGTCAAACACATCATCTACTCTGCAACTCTGACTGCCTTCACTCAGAGCCAGAATCAGAAATGTCTGAAAGTACCTTGATCCCCTTTCACTCTTTAGACCAAGTTCATTCCATCAACCATTGTAGTACAGTTCCCTGGGAACTCTTGGCCGCTGTAGCTCCACATGAAAAACCTCTGATTTGTTGCCTTGCACCATTTCCCTTAGCTGTCCCAGGAATGCACTGCGGTACTCGGCTGTTTTTTAGTAACCCTTGACCGCTCCAGCATTCAGGCTGAACCGTGTTGTGCCTCCAGGAGTCTGTGTATCTTTGTTAACTGTGACTGTAGGCTGGTCCGCAGGGATCTGTCCAAAGGGGTTGTTACTTGACAGCTGTTTTTAAGGCCTCATACACAGAAAGATGCTTCTCTGTGAGGTTTGGCATCTGAGTCATCTTATAGCATGGAGGTGCAACTCCTCCCGAGAGGCCAGCAGAAGGTCAAGTATTATGTCCTCTACCGCGTCAATGTATAACATCCAGAATGCAGAGAGTTCTCCAATGTTGTGACAGCACCTGACAGCACGGTTATAGTGTTTACCATCAAGAACTCTATTGATGGAACCCTCTGTGATTATTCCAGCCTCCATGCATATGTCCTTTAGACCAGCATCCCAACATCGCTTTCCTATGATGGCTAAGGCAACATATCATATGGCATATGGTATGGAATGTCCCCATTCTGAGAAGAATGTTGGAGAAGCGCTCTTTGTGCGTCAAAGCTATTTTAGTGGCTTGATCCATGACTACCACAATTGTTTATAGATGTAATTCCCTCCTGATTAGCTATGATTAGATATGACCCAACCATATCTTGTGAGATTGGTTCTTGGTCCTTGGTGCTGATATTAAAACCAGTCCAGCTTGGGAATGTCTGATTCTCTGTATCTGTTTTCCTTGCCAATGCCCACACCAGGTTCTTCTTGCAGGCTTCCTACGGCTTCATACCTGCTACATATACTATATCACGATTGTCAGATTGTGATATCTGACTGGGATCCCCCAGTCAGAGCTAGTCAATGTTGCCAGGGAGAGGGAAGTTTGGAGTCCCCTGCTGAAGCTGCTACCTCCGCGACCCGACCACGGATAAGCAGTAGACGATGGATGGATGGATGGATGGACGATCGTCCATGCTTGCTGAAAGAGGGTTGTGGCTATAATGTAGTCCACTTAAGATGACATGGAACAGTGATTGGCCAATCAAATGTTGTTCATATGGGAGGGTGGAGTCAGATGACTAACCTTACAATAAAAATGTTAGGTGATTGGCTGACCTGGTCACATGTCCCAGCAGCGGAGAGCGAGCCTGCAGCGCGTGAGCAAGGAGGTGACTTGGATCGATAACAGCTTTGCCGAACTTTGCACAGTTATTATTAATATTTAACTAGCTTGACAGCAACGCGTGAAGCTCATTTGACATTTAAAGGTGCAGAGGGTCGGAGATGCCAGTCTGGAGACAAAAGGTTAATTTACTAAAATGAAACTTGGAATGAACTTTACTAAAACATTTTTTTTTAACAATATCTGCACAACCTTTGACAGCATTCAAAGTGTGACAAATAGTTGAAGCCTATTTGGACCGCTCTGGTGTGTGTGTGTGTGTGTGTGTGTGTGTGTTTTGATGGTAAGTTGCACTAATGCTACATGGACCGTCTGATTCATTGGAATATATTGTTATTATATTTTATTAATTGTGAGGACGACACTCTTGGGATACACTACACTGTGGTTTGTTAATATTTACATTTTAAAAACGTATCGTACTTTGTTATAATGTTTTACAATTGTTATTATGTGGTGGTGGTGGTCCAGACTTCCATATCTTCTGTATCTTCCAATAGCCATTCTTTCTTTCATGAAACATATCCAGTTAACAATTATATATAACTTGATGACATAATATATAATATTGCTAATTTTGCAGATGCTATTAGATACTGGCTTGCCATAAATTGCCCCTTGAGTGACTGTTTGTTTCGTCAATTAAATGCAATGAATTCATGTAATACGCTGTCCATTAATACGCTGTAATACGCATTTTGGATCCATCGTGTCGCTCCACACTTCACCATAGCTACGCCTGTACTTCCCCAGCAGAAGCAGGACGGGCAGAGGGGTAACCTCACTCTCCAGCCGGGGGAATGATGGCTGAAGGGCCCCACAGCGAGGGCGGGCCCCTGCGGCCCCAACACACTGGAGATGCCCGGGAAGTGAACGATACTCATACACCTTCGAGAGCGAAGAGCCCCGGTTCACAGGAGCCAAGTACACACGAGGAGCGGCCGCGGCCGCAACAGGGGGAGGTGGAGGCGCCCGGCTCGGACGGCGTCCGGGGCCCGCCGACGGCACCCGATGGCGGGTGGGGTTGGGCGGTGCTGCTAGCCACCGTCCTGGTGATGGCGCTGACCTTGAGCTTCTCCTCGTGCGTCGGCGTTTTCTACACCGACCTGCAGGCGGAGTTCAGTGCCAGCAACACCCAGACCTCCTGGGTGCCGGCGATCATGATCGCAGTGCTCCACGCTGGGGGTAAAGACCTGTGCTAACAGCATTGTTTCATGTCCACAGGTGTGTGTGTGTGTGTGTGTGTGTGTGTGTGTGTGTGTGTGTGTGTGTGTGTGTGTGTGTGTGTGTGTGTGTGTGTGTGTGTGTGTGTGTGTGTGTGATCATGTGGTCTTGTTCCTCTTGTTCGTGAATCATTAGTGAATATGAAACTTGTTTCATACTCTCTCTCCGTGTCCGTCTAGGGCCGTTGTGCAGTGTACTGGTGGAGCGCTTTGGTTGCCGGGCAACCATAATGGCGGGCGGGGCGCTGAGTGGGTTGAGCATGGCATCCGGGAGCTTAGCCAGAACCATTGGCGAACTGTACATCACCAGCGCACTCACAGGTTAGGGGGGTCAGATCTTTGTTCTTGTTCTCTCCTGTGTTTCCTGAACTGTCCAGACGGTCAAAGCCTCTATCTTCACCCTGTGTGCAGGACTGTCGTATCTTTCAGACGTAAGCCTCTATCTTCCAGACGTAAAGCCTCTATCTTCCAGACATAAAGCCTCTATCTTCCAGACGTAAAGCCTCTATGTTCCAGACGTAAAGCCTCTATCTTCCAGAAGTAAAGCCTCTATCTTCCAGACGTAAAGCCACTCTCTTCCAGACGTAAAGCCACTATCTTCCAGACGTAAAGCCTGTACCTTCCAGACGTAAAGCCACTGTCTTCCAGACGTAAAGCCACTATCAAACAATTGATTTAACGTTTTTGAATGTCCTCTACTGAAGCTGTTACTTCCGCAACCCGACCCGGATAAGCGGTAGACAAAACTACAAATAATATATGTATGTATGTTCTCTGCAGGGAGGTTAGACTTTGAAAACCCCTGTCCCAGATGTATCTTCCCCCCCTTTGTGCAGGACTTGGCTTCAGCTTGTCCATGTACCCATCCCTGACCATGATCAGCCGATACTTTGTGCGTCGCCGTGCGTTCGCCAACGCCACCGCGTCTATGGGCACGGCGCTGGGCTACAGCGTGCTGCCGGCGCTCGCTCACCGTCTGCGGGGCGGTTTAGGCTGGCGGGGCGGCTTCCTGGTGCTGGGCGCCGTGCTGCTCCACTGCTGCGCGTGCGGCGCCGTGATGAGGCCAGTGATGAGGCCTGTGGCTCGGCATGAGCTGAGGCCCGTGGCTCGGCGTGATCCGAGACCCGGTGGCCAGGAGGATCGCCCCGAGAACACTACGGCGGTGGCCAACCTCCTACGCCGACACATGGCGTGCGACCTGCTGCTGGGCAACGCCCACTACCGGGCCTACGCGGCGGCGCTCACCTGCGCGTTGCTGGGCTATCTGGTTCCCCAGGTGTACCTGGTGCCGTACGCCATCGCCCACCGGGTGGAGCCGGGCAGCGCCGCCCTGCTCCTGTCCGTCATCGGGATGGCCGGCGGCGTCTCCCGGCTGGTGGCGGCGACCGTGATGCTGCTGGTGCCGGCGTGCTCGCGGGGCGGAGGCCGAGGCTTGCCGTACGTGCTGGGCGGCGCGCTGGTGGTCAACGGGCTGAGCAACTCGGCGTGCGGGGCGTGGCCCAGCTTCCCGGCGCTGCTGGGCTATGCGGTGGTGTTCGGTGCCTCGCAGGGCCTCATGGCCGCCCTGGTGTATGCCGTGCTGATGGAGCTGGTGGACGCAGACGACTTCCCCCGGGCGCTGGGGCTGGTCAGCCTGCTACAGGGGGGCGTCCTGCTGGCTGGGCCGCCGCTGGCAGGTGGGCTACACACACACACACTTATTCAATATTCATACTCATAGACACACACACACACACACACATATTCATACTCATACACACACACACACATATTCATACTCGTAGACACACACACATACATTTATACACACACACACACACATATACATACATGCTCATAGACACACACACACACACACACATACTCATATACACACACACACACGTACACACACAGATATACATACTCATACACACACACATGCATATACATGCACAGAGACACACACACATATACTAAACGGTATGTACTGACACACACACACACACACACACACACACACACACACACACACACACACACACACACACACACACACACACACACACACACACACACACACACACACACACACACACACACACGTTGATGATAAAGATTCCCTCACTAGCGGAAACCGTTGAGAAGGCCAAACGACTTTTGAGTCTGTTCTGGTGGAATTAATATCTGTGTTTATTTTAATACATGAAGGCACTTTATGACTATATGTCTGAAAATGTGTTCTACGTATTGATTTTTATTGATCCACGATCCAAGCACAGCGCTCATCGGCCTCCATGCAGGCGAGCGGAATGACGATCTGTGATAAGCTGTCCCCCGACTCTGACCCTGTCTGTGTGTGTCTCCCTGGGTCTATTTTTTGGGGGGTGTTTGTCCGTCAGGCATGTTGGTGGACGCCACGGGGCAGTACTCCTACGTGTTCCACGCCTGCAACGTGGTCGTGACCTCCGGCGGGCTCTTCCTCTTGGGGTCCTTCTGCTACCTCGACCGGAGGAAAGATGGACGTGTGGCGAGGACGAGAGAGAGAGAGGATAAAGGAGCGCTCTAAGGCTGGGAGATTCATCCACATATTAATTAAGCAATTTTGAAAGATTTGAAAGTAGCACTTAAAATAGCTTCTTTTCAAAATGTTTGTTTGGTTTTTTTTTTACTTATTTCTATTTTTCTTAACTACTGTTGTGTGTGAAGATTGCTTTGTGTTGTACTTTTTGTTGTTTTTGTTGTGCAATGACAGTAAATAAAGTTATCTTGAATCTTGAATCTTGAATAAAGGCATTATATTAAATTATATTCTATTCTATACTATCGAAATCTCTAAATAGCTCAAAAGTGAAAGATCCGAATCGCAGGAGCTGCAGTTTTCTGAGAAGGGTAAGAAGTGGGACTGTATAACAATGTTATCAATGAAGTAGAGATACACACGGGTTCCTCCAGATGTGAGACAACATGTTTGTTTGGTACAGACCCAACAAATCATGTCACATCGTCACTTTATTCAAGTTTTTTCAGTGCAAATAAAAAATGGTGATGCAAAAATGATCATTTCCATTATTACGGAATCATTTCGCAATCCCAATATCTGTCAAAAATGATTTGTGCTACCATATGGTTTTCCTCAGGCCAGGGTCTGACCCGGGGACTTCACTAACCAACCTGCTGAAGAGGCTGGCAGCTGCAGGTCTTAAAGATAAGCGGAGGGAATGAACTGTTTGTGCCCCCACTTTGACTCGTCAACCATTGCGTTACCGCTCGTTGACCGCCAAGGTCAACTTTTCCTTCTCCGAGTACTGGCACATGGTCACGCAAAGAAGGGAAAACTTGCGTTAAAAGGAATCTGTAATCCATGTTTGGTACACACTCTACTAGAGAGAGGAGACTGGTGTGTATGCATTAAATAATGTCGTAGACGCAATATCTCGCGTATGGAATTGTTTACGACAAAACCCACGGGTTTATGTGACCAGCATGAATCAAAGCACAGGTGATGGATGTGTTAGTAAGAATGGAAACGACACAGAACAGCACACGTTGTGTTGTTGCCGTTAAAGAGGACTAGAAAAACCTCTATGTTCAAATGAAGGATTGATTTGTGGAAATAAGATCTGTGGTTATTGTTATACGTGAGGGCACTTTGACTTTATGTCTGAAAAAATAGTTTTTTTGCAATGTATCGATTTGTAATGATCCACAATGGTCTAGTTCAGACTTACTCAACAGGCGGCCTGCGGGCCGCATCCGGCCCACAGACGCTTATTTTGTGGCCCCCGACATGCCTGGTTATTAGAGGTGGGACGATCGATCGGCTTCCGATCATTATCGGCCGATTTTGAAGAAAAATGCGCAATCGGAGAATGCCGATCTTGCTTTAATGTTGCCGATTTCATAGCCGATCCTGCACGTGAGAAACACGTGAGCTCATCTCTTTACCAGCGAGTAAAACACGTGGGGCCCCGCCTCTTTTCTAAACAGAGTGATACTCGCCCTGCCTCAACATGTCAGCGGTGTCTGCAGTGTGGAGTTTCTTCAAAGTGTGTGATACAGATGTAACATTTGCCATCTGTAATGTGTGCAAAGAGAAAATATCTCGTGGAGGAAGCAAGGTAAAAAATTTCAACACGACAAATTTAATAAGACACCTGAAAACCCATCACCCAGCGCAGCATGGCGAGTTTGTTAAACTGACCGTGGAGAACGAGAACCCCAGGAATGCATGATGGATGAAACTGTTCTATAATACAGGAGTTCCCACCCTTTTTTGTGCCACAGACCGGCAGATACATGAAAAAAAATCTCGCGGATCAGTTGTCAATTTTCGCGGACCGGTTGTCAAAGTGTGTGTCAACACACACCCCTAACAAAACGGCAGGGCTCGATTTCAGTATAAACGCGCATGTACGCGCAGCGCCCGTAACACAAACCCCGGCTCGTTCGCGACCGACACGTCACTAGCGCGTAGTCTCTTTAGTAGCGCGTGTAACTGAAAGTCTCTCGTTATGCCGCCGATATATATTTAATCTATATATATAGATTATACCGCTATACTATATATATCATCTCTATAGATAGATTATACCGCCCGCCGTTCACCTATACTCAAATTACTTGAGTCAAATATGATGATAAACACACAGCTGTTTCGCGGCTCGGCAGTAACACCTCCACGGCCCGGTACCGGTCCGCGGCCCGGCGTTTGGGAACCCCTGCTATAATAGACTGCTATAGCAGCAATACACTGTAGACCGCTATAGCTGCAAAAAAAATAAAAAATCGGTGATCGGTGGGGCAGATATTTCTGATTGTGATCGGTGATCGGTGATCGGTGGCAAAAACCGTGATCGTCCCATCCCTACTGGTTATGAATGCATAATAATTCTAATTAAAATTCTGACCTGCTTTGGACCTACTTATGTGTGTGAAAGCTCCTTCTCTGCCATGGGAATAACAAAATCAAAGCAGCGTTCCCGTCTAATTGACAGACATTTGGCAGAATATCTCAGAGCAGCTACAACTGAGCAACAACCAGATCTGAAAGTACTTGTGAAAAGAATGCAGACTCAGAGCTCTCTCTAGGAATAATTAAAAAGTTGTTTGTTATATTGTTATTGTTATTAATATTTGTGAAATGCAGACTCAGAGCTCTCAATAGGAATAAGTAGCAATTGCAAACTTTATCAATGTCATCAATGCAAAGCTATTCACTCCAGTGTTAATAAAACATCAGCTTGACCAACACTTGTCATCCTTGGAAACGCAGTCGCTACACTACATTTCGTCACGGTTAGGGTGGTTGACAGGGGGCGTGGCCAGGCCGCGTGGCCAGGCCACGTGCGCTGGCGGCGCACACACACGCACCTGCCAACTATTACCGTGGCTGATTGCCAATTATCTCACCTGGGGGCTATTTATACCGCGGCGTCATTTGGAGACTCGTTCGTACTGTGTGTAACCCTTGATGTACGCTACTAGTCCCCAGGTGAAACTCTTCCCTGGTCCTGATCGTCCGGCTGCCTACTACACGTTCGGTACTACGCACCTCGACCTCCCGGTAACCAGACCCTTCGCCTGTCCCTGACATTCCGCCTGTCATCGACAGGCAAGGGACCATCCCATGTGCGTGTTGTTGTACAATAAACCAACTGTTCTCCCCTCTCTGGTCTGTTGTCTGCGTTCGGGGTCCAACCCACACCCTGTCCACTGTGACACATTTGTTACTCAAATTGAGAATATTTGTTAAATATTCCATGATGCTTTGGAATACATTAAAAATGACAAGCAAGACAGCATATTAAACAGCAGTAGTAAATACAGCGAATAAAATGGTACAAATATATGTTAATAATAATTTGTGGCCCTTTGCACCTGTTGTGGTTTAAATGTGGCCCTCTTGGCCTCTGAAGTTGAGTACCCCTGGTCTAGTTTATTGGAATGTATATATCATTTGAAAAAGCACATAGGGCGATAAAGCAGTAACTTCTAAAAATACCCTGAGTTTTTCACAAGCACCTGCTGCTATTTTCTATTTAATTACATTTTTTTGTTGTAAAAAATGTATCTTTCCGTGGGAGATGCCATTTTGTCTGTCACGTGACCAAATTCAGCGGCTGTGACGTCAACAGTGCCGCAGTCACCAATCGAGCAGTCATTCACTATTGTTCGGCATGTGCATTGTGCGTTGATTTTGATCGTTCAATATCGACACTATGCCGTATTGTATCGCAAAATACTGCAATGTATGAGACAAAAGTAATCCGGACCATGCACACTTGTTCAAAGTGCCGACTCAGCGATCGAGGCTTCATACATGAAGGCGGTGGTTGGCGAAGTGTCGTCGTCCTCCCGTGACGGACAGGCAAGCTCGAGAACTATTGTCAGTTCAAGAGTGGCTTCGCTCATCGCCTGTTGTTGAAGCCTGATCTGATCAGCTGTTGAGATCTGATCAGCTGTGCCTAATATAGCGTGTTGGCCCAGCCCGACGGAGACGCTCCTACAGAGCAAGTCCTAAGCAGTGCCAAGAGAGCAGAGAGAAGGGAGTCAAGAAGCAGAAAACAAGTGAGTAAAAAGCAGGCGTTGTGTCGTTAGGTGTTGTGTTCGAGGCTAAGTGTGGGTTGTCTGTGTCCCCGCCGTGGGGCTGCACGCGCTGCAAGAGTCGGATTGCGTTCCACGCAGAGGCGGTAGTTATATATTGTATGGCTATATTATATCAATATAATGTACTATATTATATTATATAAACTATATTTATTAATAGTGTGCGTCTCGAGTCATGGGCGCTGCTGCCGTTGCTCAAACACATCCTTTCATGTTAGTTATTTTCTCGACAACAACATCTGACCCATGCTGTCTATATATATATATATATATTATATTATATATTATATAATATAAGTATAATATAGTTATATTATATAGTTACCGCTTCTGCGTTGAGCGTAGTCTGGCTCCTGTAGTGCTCACAGCCATGGGCGCACAGCGGGGATATAGACAACTTAGAATATAGTTTAACACAACGATCGCTACTGCTGCCCCTGTGGGGCCTCCTTGGTTCAAACCTCTACTGTTGAACCCCTCTTTCTGCATTCAGTTCAATCGTTTCTTCCTCACTGGATGAATCACCTCGATAACTCGCCATTTAGCAGGTGTACAACGGAGCACTGATAACGTCATAGCGATCACATGACTGGTAAAAATGGCGGCGTCCAGTGCAATTACGATAAATGTTTCAATGAAAATTATAAAAATAAGTCGGAAATCGACCATATTTTCTACATATATTGTACATATATGTAGAAAACATAATGATCTACACATACAGCCTATAAGTGTACTATCCCTTTAACTGAATATGTTGCTTGTAAAACAAAGAAGGCCTATGAAATTCTTATAATAATTAATTATTTAATTTGATACATTAAAATAACTTAATGAGATTGGCCTTCGCGATGCCAATGTGCAATCGATGTAAACATAGTTGATGCAACTTTGACATATTTTCTCCAGTTTAGTGCGCCTCAATACCGCCACCTCGTGGCTAAGATGGGGGCTGTCATGACCACAAATACAATCATTTCGCAAAACAAAAATAAGCTAAATAAAACATGCATCCAAAAATGACGCTAATAAAGTACCCAATAAAAGAACACACATAGCCGTGCGTCATTGACACATTTCGATTTTGCAGGAACTTTGTTGTTGCAGGGCAGCGTTGGTCTACAAAACGAACTACTACTACTACTACTACTACTACTACTACTGGACAACTAGCCCACAAACAACACTGGTTAAACACTGACTGAAGTTCACACACCTGCTGGTGTGTCGAGATAACGCAAGGAGAGGAGGACTTGCCAAGTGGACTTGCCTGCTGCAGTCGGGTCCCCGTGTAAGCGCAGCTCGGACCCATGCCAGCACTAAGACCCAGCCCGCTGCTTCTGCGGCTCTGCAGCCACAGCTTCCTCCGGGGCCCCCGCACACCGGGAACCTACGGGCCCCGCACACCGGGAACCTACGGGGCCCGCCGGCTCCTGGCAGCTCCCTCAGTCTCCCTCTCCCACTCCCGGTAAGTCTGCACGCAAACACAAACAAACACACAAACAAACACACACATACACGCTCAAATGCAAATGTTGAGAGGCAAGAGATGGAAAAAAGACAAGTGTGAGACTTTCATGGCGTCAGAACGAGTGCTCACCGATATACGGTGTTACCACATACTTTTGGTTCAGTATTTGTAGCCATACACATATATGTATATACATATATATATATATATATATATATATATATATATATAAATCTATACATAAATATATGTATTATACATATATATATTATATATAATACATGTATATATATATAAATATATATATTTATATATATATATATATATATATATATATATATATATATATATATATATATTTAAAATATATATATATATATCTATAGTATTCATATAATACAATAATGATAATGCAGCCTACTAGTCTATTATAACACTCAATGTGTGTGTGGCCCAGGTCCCTGCACGTGGACAGCTCCCCTCACGTCCCCGCGGTGAGCAGCAGCTACGTGCACGGCACCTCCTCCACCTCCCTGCGCTCCTCCACCTTGGGCCAGTGCCTGCTGGCCGCCGTGACCCGCTGGCCCGACCGGGAGGCGGTGGTCTTCCCGCAGGACGGAGTCCGGAGAACATTCGCCCAGTTTCAGGACGACGTGCGTGACTCTCTCCAAATGTACACTATAGCGTAGTAGGCTTTTCATTTTGAGGGTCGGCGCCGGTCCTTTTGACGCATGATGACGTAAGCTCAATCAAAGACCCGCGATTCAAGTGATCCAGCAACTTTAGCGTATTTCCGTGATCATGTGATCAACTTGCACATCTACCATACGCCCCCACCACAATTATTTAATCATAAATCCATACATACATAAATCCATAGATCCAAACATTGTAGCCTAAAGAATTAGGCTACACCTAAAACATGCAAGTCGTGAAGGAAAAAATTAAGTTATATTGATTTATGCTAAACATGATATAAATATGAATATTTAGGATTGTAGAAAGGGCCCATGGATGCAACATGGAAGTGAGGAACGTACAGCCTTCGGTCCTGTAGACTTGCAGAAATCCTATGGCATAGGCCTGTCCTACTGCTACTACTACTACTTGTCGTAATATATAATAATATGTAATCCGTACGATGGGAGGATTTTCCCTGTGTCAGTGGTCACTTAATATGTGGCGTTAACCCACCTGTGGACTTTAACCGCTCGTCTACTAGATGCCTGGTTAGGTATTAAAACTGATAGCTGATGGCGGGGTAAACCGCTTCACACCGCTAGCCGATGACACAGTGAGATTAGCTTCCCATTACTAGACCATTCCAGATACGATAGATAGATAGGGAAACGGCTGAACTCGTAAACGCCGTGAAAAATCATGTTATTACACATGTCGAGATCAACGCCCCGTTTGTCTCGGACAGGTGGACAAGGCAGCCGCCGGACTCTTGGCTCTCGGCCTGAACAGAGGAGACCGACTGGGAATCTGGGGACCCAACTCCTACGAATGGATCCTCTTTCAGTACGCCACGGCCAAGGCCGGCATCATAACGGTTCGTCCCGTGGCTTTGGGGTTGTTTTGTTTTTTTCAACTTTATGAGTTTGGGGTAAAAACCCGAACGGGCCAGACAATCAGAAGAGGATTGGAGATCAAAGGTTCACCGTTGGCCGTAGTGACAAGGCTCCTTTTGTGTAATAAAGTTACTTGGAGTTAACTACATAAAGTTGTACTTTATGTGAAGCGCCGCATGTAAATCATTACTACTTAAGTACATAACAAAACTGTAGTCTAGCTATCCTCATTTAACGGTGACCAATAAAATGTCAAAATGACTTCTTCGTTGTACCAATTCTCCCAGAGAACATCTGAGCCTGAGCTCTCCTGGATGACAAACAAGAGAAATATAGCGCGTTGGTCTTTTGCAAATCCAAAACCAGGAAGTGATGTTGACATTATATTGGTAACGGATGTGTTAGTGAAGCCAGGAGAGACATTACGATGGTGTGATCACCCAGACCGGTAAGGTCGTGAGCAGCAATTGGGGTGCCCACCTGCCGACCTCTGTGGAGTACAAGTGCCTCACATCGTGTTTGATTACCCATGTTGTGTATGAGGGGAGGGACTATGTCCACAGGGCTTGACATTAACACCGGCCTCTGGCCAAAACGCCGGTAGAATTGGGCGGTGGCTTGGAACTCCGTCACTCTTACCGGCCACTTTGGCTGGTGACCTTTTCGTAGCATTTACTATAAAAAAAATGTCTGGTGAAAATGCTGAGTTAAGTGGCCAATGACTTGGGAGAACCACTGACCACAGTGACTGGTGAGCCAAAAAGTTAATGTCAAGCCCTGGAAATGTCCCAGCTGGGAAAAGTGTCTCAAATGCTTAATCAGTGATTCTCAACTGGTGGTCATTTGTGTGTTACAGAGCATTATGTCAAACATCAATCTTAGTAATGTTTCACTATGTCAGGGGGCACTAACTACTTACTATTACATAATAAGCCAATGATTTTAGCCCCAAATCGGGGCAGCCTTCTTTTCACTCAATGTTTTTAGGCATTACTGCAATATTGGTAAAATCAATCTTTTGTTGTTGGGTCGGGACTTTATGACTAATGGCACATGTGGGTCCCGAGGCTGATGGACCTGGTTGAGGACCACTGTGTGTGAAGACACATATAAGGGGCCGAGGACAGATGCATATACCGGTTGATCATCTGTGGGGACATATATCAGACATAGGTCCTTCTCATAGATTATACTTGTACATGTTGTCAATGGCCTTTATGTGTGCAGGTGTCAGTGAACCCGGCCTATCAGCTGAAGGAGCTGGAGTTTGCCATGAGAAAGGTATGTGGAACTAGGGTTGGGTCAAAGGCCAGTTCACATATGTTAGTGTGTCTTGTGTGACAGACTTAAATGACCTAAATGTAACTCAAATGTCAATTAATCCCTACTAAACAACACAACATCAGCCTCAGGTGAACCTTTACCACACTCTTACACTTCCTTTTTGTATTCGTAGGTCCAGTGCAACGCGGTGGTCTGTCCGACCCGGTTTAAAACACAGGAGTTCTGCCAGATGTTGAGAGACATCTGCCCAGAGATAGACACAGCAGCCTCGGGAGCAGGAAGGATCAAAAGCTCAAGGTCTGACGGACACACACATCTACACAACAAACAACCATTTTGGTTTTGTCTCAATTCAAAAACGCTTGCTGGGCTTACTGAACGCAGAATTAGAACCAAGATGGCCGCCCGTAGGTGAATAAGGTATCCCGCTATCCCGCGGTGTCGCTGTCGTTCTTAGGCTACCGGACCTGCGGATGGTGATCGTGACGGACAGCCGGCAGCCGGGGATGCTGCATGTGGAGGACGTGATGCAGGCTGGCGAGAGCAGTCACCACCGGCAGCTCCAGGATCTGCAGAGCAAGCTGTCCTTCGACGACCCCATCAACATCCAGTTCACATCGGTAAACACCCCCCCCCCCCCTCCCCCCTCCCTGGACTCGTTGAGCAAGAGGCTGCGCCCTGGTGCAGAATAATACCGTTTTCACACTGGGCTAAAATACGGAATTCGCGGCTTTTGCTTTCACACTGGCAAGTAATGCGCATTCACTACCCAACTAGTGTGCATTAACTAATCCACCTTGGGGGGGGTAGGTGGTTTAGATCCAGAAGTAACTAGTTCGGGTGCGAAGCAATACAACTACTATGGGTTTTGCTTCCTGTGTGTGTGAATATAATCTTTAATGCGCATTACTTTCACGTCACACAAAACTTACCAGTCTGCTAATTGAATGCGCATTTGCTTCTCTATCGTGTGTGTGAGCGAAAACAGAGAATCCCAAACTAGAAGAGAGTGTGAACATAAGTGTATTCGATGCGCATTAACTAATACGGTATGGACTCCCGTATTAACTAATACGGTATGGACTCCCGTATTAACTAATACGGTATGGACTCCTTATTAACTAATACGGGAGTCCATACCGGATGCAGTGTGAAAACAGTATAACACATATCCAACCACAGAGCGATGTGGAGGATGTGTACTTCTAGATGTGTTTATATTCCAGATCTTGTAGGAGTGGCACACCTGTGGGTCTCTTGGTAATGAAGGACCCACAGCCTAAACCAGCCACCACCACTACACACACACACACACACACACACACACACACACACACACACACACACACACACACACACACACACACACACACACACACACACACACACACACACACACACACACACACAAGGAGGAGAGCTAGCATGACCCATCTGTTCCTCTTGGTTCAACAACAATAAACGTTATTGGCTTACTCATCACTTATCACTACCCAAAATAAACCATTTGCTACACTGGTGCCTGAACAAGGACGGGTGACGAGTAAACCGGTTTATTCCAGTTGTTTTTTTATAGTAGATAGCAAACAGAGCAGATGGCACATGCTAGCGCTCCCTGCTGGTTTAACCTGTGGGTCCTTGGTCCCACAGGTCAAGGATCAAGGACCCACAGGTTGAACCAGCCTCACCAGACTTTAATGAGTGTGACTCGGGCCAGGTGAGACGACCACCCCACCGCACACACTCCACAATCACAAACATTCATTAGTCTGTTTTGTTATATTTCCAACAGGGCACAACAGGGAATCCAAAAGCAGCCAAACTGAGCCACCACAACATCATCAACAACGCCTTCCTGGTGGGTCAGCGGGCCGGTTACGGCTGGAGGGTGAGTCCATATCTGTCTCTCAGAAGGTAGTGGGGGAAAGATCGGAAAGGTCGCTGGTTCGATCCTCGGGCTCCTCCGAGCCAAGTGTCGCGGTGTCCCTGAGCAAGACTACCTAACTAACCTAACTGCTCCTGACCAGCTGGCTGTCTCCTTCCTTGCTAAATCTAAATCTGGAGGATTGAATCCTCTTTATTGGTCTCATACATTGCCACTGCATTTAACCCATCCTAGTATAAGGAGCAGTGGGCAGCTATTTTATAGACAGCGCCCGGGGGGAGGAGTGTAGAGTGTCTCGTGCCTTGCTCGAAAGCGCCTCGGCAATGGCCAGGTGTTTCGGGGACTTGAACCGGCGACCTTCCGGTTCCCAAGCCAAGTCCAAAGTCCCAACAGACTGAGCCGTCCTGCCTCCCATGCATGGCTGACACCGCCGTCGGTGTATGAATGGGTTAAACGTGAGGCATGACTTGCGTTTATATAGCGGTTTGGGTAAAACGCTATATAAACGCAGTCCATTTACCTTTCACCAAATGACAGCGCCCCTCCCTGTGTCCCGGACAGCCGAGCGTGCGGTTGTGCCTCCCGGTGCCCCTGTACCACTGCTTCGGCTCCGTGCTCGGGGGGGTGTGCGTGGCCACCCACGGAGTCACCCTGGTGTTACCCTCGGCCGGCTTCAGCGGCCGGGCCACCCTGCAAGCCATCCAGGACGAGAAGTAGGGCAAAAAAACACATCGACGACCTCGGTCAGCTGCAAAAATATTTGATTGGGTTTTGATACAGGCTGTTTAAAAAAAATGCACTTTATGTTTATATCATCCATTAGACACTTTATTGTTTAGTTTTTTATTGTGTTTAGTATTTTAATAGTATAGTGTTGTTAATAGTATAGTATATGCCGTTGTTTCTAGTATAGTATAGTATAGTTGTGAGTGGGGAGCAGGCATTTGTAACACACGGCAAAAGAAAGAACCTTGAAACCAAACTAATTTGTGTTCCCTCAAAAGGTGCAACTTTGTGTACGGAACGCCGACCATGTTCATCGACATGCTCGGCCAACCGGATCGTGGCACATATGACCTTTCGTCTCTTGAAGCCGGTGAGATACTGTTGACCCACCGTGTGCGTGTGAGAGAGAGAGAGAGAGAGAGAGAGAGAGAGAGAACTGTTAGGGGTTACTCAGGGTTAACCCCTAACAGTTTTTCAGACTTTTTCTCTTGTGTCTCACTTGCATTGCCAAACTAGCAGCTGATGCAGAAAGTTAAAACACTTAAGCTACATATCCAGAGTACAGGTCCTGCTGTGGTATTTGGCAAACACAAACAGTGGTCATCCAAAGGAACAGTATCGAGGGGCGATAGTCCTAACAGCCATACGTACGGTGCCCAGAGCGGCCCGTACCCTCACGGGTCTGCTTTGCCGTGGGAACGCAAAGGGAACGCGCGTCTTGGTTCTGTGTTGTGGAAACAAAAACTTTGTTGCGGTTCTCGTTGCTCCAGGAATCGTGGCCGGGTCCCCGTGTCCTCCTGAGATCATGAGGAAACTTAAAGCGGACATGAACATCAAAGACATGATGGTGAGCAATCTTGGACGTCTGGCTTTATTCTAATGATGATGTGGGTGGAAGGAAACAGGGCTTGAACCTGAGGTTATTTCCCATGATGCATTAGTAATGTTTACAGTACAAGTATGATAACGTTTGGGTATACTGGGATTACGTTAACTTTACGTTGGTTAACGGTTTAGGTTGGATGTTAATATGCTAGATAACTTTATACAACATAATGCAACATAACGTACATACAACAGACAACAAATTAACATAAGGCAGGTGCTATATACACTATAGAGATTGTACAGAGTTGGGTGAGATGAACCTCACAAATGTTTTTGAAATGTGTGTGTGTGTAAATGAGTGAATGTACTGGTTTGTGTCGACAGATAGCCTACGGGACCACAGAGAACAGCCCTGTCACCTTCATGGGCTTCCCATCGGACAGAGAGGAGTTGAGGATCAACACCATCGGCTGTATCATGGACCACACTGAGGCATGATATCACATCGGTTACATTACATTAGTCATTTAGCGGACGCTTTTGTACAAAGTGACTTAAAATAAGGTAATTCAACAGGGTTAGGGTTAGTAGGCAAGAGAACTACTAGTCACCAGAAGTCCTAAGTGCATTTCCTTCCCTCCAAGAGCAGAACCAGTGCTCAGGCAAAAGTACAATAGACAATAGAGCTAACAAGCAAACAATAGAGCAAACCTTATGAGACGTGGTAGAAGTGCTTTAGTGGAAGGATGTGACGTGACGACCGTGTAAGCAGCAGGCAGGGACGACTATGACTGACCACAGTAGTTCACCCCCCCCCCCGTGTGTGTGTGTGTGTGTGTGTGTGTGTGTGTGTGTGTGTGTGTGTGTGTGTGTGTGTGTGTGTGTGTGTGTGTGTGTGTGTGTGTGTGTGTGTGTGTGTGTGTGTGTGTGTGACAGGCCAAGGTGGTGGACCCTTCCACGGGAGAGATGGTGCCTCTGGGTGAGGCCGGGGAGCTGCTCATCCGGGGATACTGCGTGATGCTGGAGTACTTGGACGACCCCGAGAAGACCGCGGATGCCATAACGCTCAGCCGCTGGTACAAGACCGGGTAGGAAGAGACCGGACGCTGTGAAATGTCTTATCTATGTTTCAGATCAGGGGCTTTCAAAGTCTTAAGACTTAAGTGAACTGAAAAAAATAATAATCATTAAAAAAACATAAAACCAACTGTTTCATTAAGTGTACGTTCTGGGAATTGAGTTTCTCTTTTTCTGGTTAAATTAGTTTATCTGCACCTTCCTGAAACCCTCTAGTGCCCCCCAGAGGAGATTACATTACATTACACTCATTTAGCGGACTCTTTTATCCAAAGCAACTTACAATAGTGTGTTTCAACAAAGGTAAGAGAACAACTCGTCACCAGAAGTCAAAAGTGCATTTCATTCCCAACAAGTCTCCAAGAACTGAACCAGTGCTCAGGTAAAAGAACAATAACTTCAGGTACAATAAGTTCAGGTAAAAAGAGACACCCCTCACACTTTGAAAGCCCCTGTTTTAGATGAAAATGTAGTGCCGTCAGTGGAAGCTTAGCACTTACCTTGTAGGCCTTTGAACTATCCTACCTGCCCCTAAATGGCTCCTGTATCTGAATACACTTCACCGGAAGTCTTGTACGTTGACCACTTTTCTCTCCACAGAGACATCGCCAGTCTGAACAGCCTGGGTTACTGCCGTATCGAGGGACGCATCAAAGACCTGATCATCCGAGGAGGGGAGAACATCTACCCCGCCGAGATAGAGCAGTTTCTCCACACGCATCCCAAAGTGCAAGAGGCGCAGGTCAGACACTAGAGGGCGCCAAACACAACCTCGGCCTAAAGCGAAAACACTACAGCGGAAAAAAAAACTGACAGCTAGCTCACAAGCGTTTCTAGGTGTTAATGATTCACCAGGAAATCCATGCACCTCGGGCATGCAGGTCTGTCGATGGTTTAATTATTGACGTGGTTTTTTTTGGCGTGTTCTCGGGTGTTGTAATTCACCGCCTCCCGTTGCCCAGGTGATCGGAGTGAAAGACGAGAGGATGGGCGAGCAGGTGTGTGCCTGCATCAAGCTGAGCGAAGGCCAAACCTCCAGCGTGGAGGAGATCAGGGCGTTCTGCCGGGGGCAGGTACGTGGGCGTCCCGAGAGCGTTTGTTCAGACTTTCACCGGGCAAACCGAAGACCGAATAAAGAAGAGAGTTCTAACGTTATTTCACCCCTTAGATCGCTCACTTCAAGATCCCTCAGTACGTGATGTTCGTGAGCGGCTTTCCGATGACTGTCTCCGGAAAGGTAAGACGCTTTTGAGTATCAATACAATGTCTGTCTGTCTGTCTGTCTGTCTGTCTTGGCAAGGCTCAAAATGTATTATTTTATTTATTTTATTTTTTAAGGTCCAGAAGAACAAATTGCGGGAGGAGATTGAGAAGAAGCTGGAGATGTAAAACCTCAGAGTCTGATTGGCTGGATCACAAGAAGACTACCTGGGGGTGAAATTTGCAAAAGAGTGTCTTAAAAATAAATGGCATCAAGTCCATTAGAACATTCAGCAACTTCCAAATAGTTTTTTAAAAGGCTATTTTTGTAGTTACTATGTATAGTTACTCATCCAAAATGACCTGCTTTTTCACTCCGAATATGTATTTGTTACATTTCTTTTTCATATTCAACAAATTGACGACTTGTCTACTACTGGTACCATTTCAGAAATACATGTCCACGTGTGTTCTTACAACTTTATTTAAACAAACCTGACAAACAAGCCTAGGATAGAACATTTGACAACTGGTGCAATAGTAAAGTTCAGAAGAAATGCTGCAAACATGCAATACAGTAACTGAAATAAATAAAGTCAGTATATACACATACGGGAACCGGTTAACGGCCCTTTGAGGAACCTCGTCATGCGGTCTTCTTTGACGGTTCGTCTGGAGTTCATCTGGGGGTCGGGTACTCTTTTGGGTTTTCAGAACATGTGAACACAAAGTAAATTGAAGCTTGGGACGTAAACTGAAGGCAGCGTCGATATGTCGGATCAGAAAACGGAACCGAGCTCGGAGGGGGGGGGGGGGGGTATTACCACGAGAGCTCACGGTTTGTCAAGATATGAAAGAAAAGTACCGGTATATAATAAATACATGAAATGTTAAAGCTGACCTGGAAATACGATCTCCGAAAGAGAGACGCTTATAAAACCAAAATGCTTGCTTAACGTATATATATATATATATATATATATACCTACCATTAGTCCAGTTACATATCAGAGTGAGCCTGTCACGCAAACCAACACACAACTTGTAACACAATAAAAAAAATGGAAGGAAACACAGCTCCCTGAAACGTCAACGGAACACACACACACACACACACACACACACACACACACACACACACACACACACACACACACACACACACACACACACACACACACACACACACACACACACACACACACACACACACACACACACACACACACACACACACACACACACACACACACACACACACACACACACACACACACACACACACACACACACCTCTCTCTGAACGTCAGCGTTAAGGCTCCTCCTCCTGCCAGTATAAATTAACCCCTCGGCTTGGAGCGGTTCAGTCATTTACACGCGCACACCGGCCCCGTCGCCGGCGTGAAACACACACACACCAACGGACAAGAACAAAACCGCACCTCGACGCTCACTTAGCGATATATCATATCCCTTCAGAAATACATTCCCCCCCTAGAAGTTAGTTCGAACTGTGCAATTAAAGTGAGTGGAACTAAAACCTAGGAAGAGAGAGAGGGGGAGAGAGATGCAATTCAAGATCCTCGTCAAGTACACAAGTTCCTCAATGGACAAAGTTGAACGGCTTCAAACGAATGAACACACACGAGAGTGAGAGAGAGAGAGAGAGATTTGTCCTGGGGTCGACGTTCACACACAAGCGCGGCAGTATAGGGGCTCAGCCGACAGGCACATGCCTGTGTACAGTGGAGAAGGTAACACACACTACACCACACCACTACTACTGCTGCTGCTGCTGCTGCACAAACCCACTCACCCATGCTTCTATGGGTGAGTCACATGTGGCACAGACACATGTGGCACAGACACATGTGGACCCAAGGTGTCTGAAACTAAACCGCACAATCAAAAAGAGCCCACACACACACACCCACACTCTTTCGCACACGCGCCCAATAACACACACACACACACATGTGCATGCACTCATGCACACACACACACACACTATTAAGTGTCCCATCTATTGCCATTCTGCAGGGAAGGAAGGAGCCAGTCCAGGGGTGGGTGGTGGTGGTGGTGGGGTTTGGTGGGTGGGTGGTGGTGGGGTTGGGTGGGTGGTGTCTCACACGTTGAGTGGCAGCATGCTGGGGGGGGACACCGCTCTGGAGGGACCCATGGGCCCTAGTGACTCCAGCCCGTTCACCGTCCTGGTGGAGCCCCATGGAGACACACAGGGGGAGAGAGAGAGAGAGAGAGAGAGAGAGAGAGAGAGAGCGAGCGAGCGAGCGAGCGAGAGAGAGAGAGAGAGAGAGCGAGAGGTAAGAGACAAAAAGACAGTGAGGAAGGAACAGAAAGAAAGAGAAAGAAGAAGAAAAGAAAAGACAGAAAGAAAAAGAAAAGGGAAAGATAAACAGAGAAAGAAACACAACAACAACAACAACAGATCATTAGTTCAGTTATTTGTACAATGGCACTATAGTACAAACCTTTCTTATAAACATTTGTTTAAACCACACTGCCCGAGACGACACAACACACACACACACACTTCCAAACAGGACACAGACGTACGTTTTGTCGTAGTAAGCGGTGTGCAGCGAGTGGGGGAACTTGCTGGTGGCGTTGCTGTTCAGTAGCGTCCCGTTGCTGGTCACGTTGTAGTTCTTCCTCGCCGCCTGGTCCTTCGCAAAGTTCCTGCAGGCCGCCAGCTTGGACTCCAAGGCCTAGAAGACACGTTAGGTTTTTTTAACATTACGGTCATTTGGCAGACGCTTCGGTCCAAAGCAACTTACAATAAGGTCTAGTAACTAGTAACCATAAGTCATAATTGCATTTCATTCAAGCCATAATAATAATACACACACATGTATATCTACACATATATATATATACATACATATACATACACACACATATATATACAGTATATACATATATATACACACACATACATACATATATACACATATATATATATATACATATACACACATGTATAATAACGTAATACATTACAATAACGTCATTCAACAGGTAGAACCAGAAGTCATAAGTGCATTCCCTTTCCTAACAAGAGCCTCCAACCTCACGCTCAGTGGTGAAAGTACAGTAAGTTGTCTCCCTGTAGATTTGACACAATAAGTACATCAAACAGGGCCTACAACGACAAATAGTGAAGCCAATAGACACACAGAGCCAATAAGCAAACGCTAATAAACAAGCGCTGGTAAACAAGAAATGGCACTGTGACACTAAGTGCTAGGAGGAAGGGGTCAGGGTAGTAATGCCTTTCCGGACACCAGCGCTCCGTACCAGAAACCACCGGTCATGGTCACCCACTCCGTGTAACTCATCACATCCCAGCGAGATATCGAAGTCCAATTTTTTACTTACGCCGACTTTTCGCAGAAGGTCGCCGACGAGGTTGAGCGCCGAGATTCGAGCCGAGGGCGTGAGGGAGGGGCTGCCGTCGACCCCTGGGAGAGAGATGGCGGACAGGACGAGAATGAGACTCAAAAAAGAGGCCACGGGTGAAACATGCGCTGTACACAATCATACCACTAGAGGGCCCTCAGGAGAGCGCATACCTCCGCCACACCAAAATGTCCCCTTTGCCCAACATCTCCCAAAGCTAAACAATTCTCCAAATAATTCCAGGATCCGGACTCAGATCCAGATCCGCGGGTGTCTGGATTCGTATCCCAAAATATTTCCCAAAATGTTCTTAATTCGTATATTGGCATTCTACCTAAACCTTTACCAAGTATTATTGCAAATAAGTTGGTAACTTTGGGAAATATGACACAACATCGGATATTTTCTTGCCTCATCTCCTAATGCTAAAGAATCCTTCAAATCATTTCCTGGATCAGGGTTGGGATCCCCGCATCTGAGCTCAAATGGAATCAAAAGTTCTTCAGTCCATAAGTAATCTAGCCACCAACTCTTGTCAAATTTCATACATAACTTTTTGAGTTTTCTTGGTAACAGACAAACAGACATGGCTGAACACTTCTACGGCTGCCATCTTCAATGGCGGCCGTAATGACCATTACAGGTCATCAGAGGAGGGGGGGGGATGGGGGGGGGGGGGGGGGTGGGCGCTGACCTTTGGAGCTGACGAACGGGTGCTCTATGCTCTTGCCCACGGGCGTGGCGGGCAGCGAGAGGGAGGCCTGCGGGGCCGTGTCCATCTTGTCGATGTCGGAGGTGGGCGAGCTGGGCGCCGACATCCGGTCCGTGGTGCGATCCCGCACGGCCAGCTCCTGTCTCAGGTCTGCAGAGGAGGAATATGGTCATTAAGACTAATCCATATTCAGTTATAGCAGACACCGTCATCCACATATGATTTACTTTACATATGAAACTTGCTGACGGGAACTCCTACGCGTACACTATGGACATTGAGGTTCTAAATCTAAATCTGGAGGATTGAATCCTCTTTATTGGTCTCACACACACACACACACACACACACACACACACACACACACACACACACACACACACACACACACACACACACACACACACACACACACACACACACACACACACACACACACACACACACACACACACACACACACACACACACACACACACACACACACACACACACACACACACACTGAAATGAGTTTCTCTGCATTTAACCCATCCTAGTATTAGGAGCAGTGGGAGCAGCGATTTTATATACAGCGCCCGGGGAGCAGGGTAGGGGTCTGGTGCCTTGCTCGAGGGCACCTCGGCAGTGCTCAGGTGTTTCGGAACCAGCAACCTTCCGGTTCCCAAGACCCAAGTCCCAACTGACAGAGCTATAATGCTGCCCCAGGGTAACCACCAGGGTAACCACCAGGGTAACTGGTAAATGGGGCAGCAGTAGGGCAGGAAGGTAGAGCGGGTTGTGGGTTAGATTTCCCGGCTCCTCCTCCTCCTAGCCAAGTGTCGTTGGTGTCCCTGAGCAAGACCCCCCTAACTACTCCTGACCAGCGGGCTGTCTCCTTGCATGACTGACACCAGTGGCCGGTGTATGAATGTGTGTGAGTGAGAGTGAGAGAGTGAGTGAGTGAGTGGGTGAGTGAGTGGGTGAGTGAGTGAGTGAGTGAATGAGTGAGTGTCCCAGGGCCCACCTCGAGCCTCGTCCTTCAGCCGCTGCACGGAGACCAGCAGGGACTCCTTCTCGTCCAGCTCACTCTCCAGGAAGGCGTTCCTCTCGATGGCCTGGTTCAGGCGGCCCTCAAAGTCCTCCAGGGACACGATGGTGGCCCTGCGCAGGGGGCAAAGGGGGTCAAGGGTCAACGACCGTCCAGTCATTACGATCTCGCTTTTTTACACTTTTAGGTCAGTGTGAACAAAATAGATCAGAGAAAACAGAACAAAACATGGCTACTGCATTTAAAGAGCACCCGTACGGAGTGATTACAAGAAGAGAGAATTTTAAAGAGAAATGTGAAATAAGATGCCAGTTGGGCAGATGGGCACTGGTTCAAATATAAAAAGATGTGTCCAGATGTGTGCTGCATAGAAACCAACAGCTGCTTAATTATGTGCATTAAGATGCAGTGTACAAACTAATTAAATTCAAATTGAATCAAGAATCAAAGTCAAAAAATTAAATTGATGACATTAAATAAAGTCAATACATTAAAGAAATGAATACAATGAATTAGCTATAATGAATGTCAATTTACTTCAGTTCATTGGTTAACCATGCAGTGTGGCGAGGGGAGGGCCCCTGTAGTGTGGTGAGACGAGGGGCCCCTGTAGTGTGGCGAGGGGAGGGCCCTGTAGTGTGGTGAGACGAGGGGCCCGTGCAGTGTGGTGAGACGAGGGGCCCCTGTAGTGTGGTGCGAATCGAGGGGCCCCTGTAGTGTGGTGAGACGAGGGGCCCCTGTAGTGTGGTGAGAATCGAGGGGCCCCTGTAGTGTGGTGAGAATCGAGGAGCCCCTGTAGTGTGGTGAGAATCGAGGGGCCCCTGTAGTGTGGTGAGAGACGAGGGGCCCCTGTAGTGTGGTGAGACGAGGGCCCCTGTAGTGTAGTGAGACGAGGGGCCCGTGCAGTGTGGTGAGACGAGGGGCCCGTGCAGTGTGGTGAGACGAGGGGCCCGTGCAGTGTGGTGAGACGAGGGGCCCGTGCAGTGTGGTGAGACGAGGGGCCCGTGCAGTGTAGTGAGACGAGGGGCCCCTGTAGTGTAGTGAGACGAGGGGCCCTGCAGTGTGGTGTGGTGAGACGAGGGGCCCTGCAGTGTGGTGTGGTGAGACGAGGGGCCCCTGCAGTGTGGCGTGGGCCCTGACCTCTTGGCTCTCTCCAGGTCGTCGTTGGCCTGCTCCAGCTCCCGCACATATTTGTGCAGCTGCTCGTTGATGCTGCGCGTCTGGCCCAGGTCGTCCTCCAGCATAGACACCTGCTTGTAGCTCTGGGCGTACTGCTGCTCCATCTTCTCCTGCGTGTCGGACCATGGGTGGAGAGAGAGAGAGACGAGAGTGAGAAGAGAGCGAGGGGGGAGAGAGAGGGAGAGAGTAAGAGAGAGCGAGAGAGAGAGAGAAACAGAGAAACATAGAGAGGGTGAGTAACAGGGTGAGTCACAGAAGAAAGTATCCCACAAAAATGTAACCGCTCTTTTTTTTTTGTTGAACACAGGATGAACAGGATCTCATGACTCATTTGACTGACTGGGCACGGAAAAATCCCCCTGAATCACAGGGGCCCAAGACAGGGGCCGCCGTGAGCGTGTCGTAACCCACGTCATCGCTTCCTCACTACCATCACTGGCCCTCTGTGTTCCCTGGGGAAGCCCCGTGGCTCATCTGGCCCGAGGGAGGAGGATGTGGTCAGGGGAGGACCAGGATCAGAGAGTGGCAGCTGTGGGGCCGCTGTGTGCCCGTAACCGAGGGCCCCCAGCAGCCCGTAGGGCCGGGGGGAGGGGACAAATGGGTCCCTGTAGGGCCACTAGTCCACTCAGCACATTCACGAAGCCTGCTCCACACTCACATGTTGCTGCCATGTGAAAAGCCACAAAGCAGAGTCTCTCTCCCCCTCCCTCTCTCCCCCTCTCTCTCTCCCTCCCTCTCTCCGTCTCCCTCTCTCTCCCTCTCTCCCTCTCTCCCTCTCTCCCTCTCTCCCTCTCTCTCTCCCTCGCTTTCAGACTGGGGTACCGCATGAGTAACATGTAAATGGCCATTAGACAAGGCCCCTCCCCCCCCCCAGCTAAAAATATCACATGGACTGATCCACTAGCCAGAGGCTACTACATCCACAGGGTCAATCAATCATTGACCCTGATCAATTCATTCATTCATAAAACAAGAGAAAGATAAAACTATCGGGAACTAAGATAGAAAATAGAAAACACCAGGGTTAACTACAAGACACTTTTGCCATAAGCCTGACAAACAACATTGAGTGAATGTGTGTGGTGTGGTGGTGTGGTGTGGTGTGGTGTGGTGTGGTGGGTGGGTGTAAGCCAAGTTGATTGTATTGCATATGTGTGCTGTATTATATTGAAGATTTTAGTTTAGGGTCAAATTGCTAATTGTTTTTCTCTCCCAGGGCTCCTCACCTTGAGGTTGTCCATCTCGTTCCTCAGCCTCTGGCTCTCAGACTGCAGGTCGCGGATGCGGTGCTCCGTCTGGCTCAACTGGGCCTCGAGCTCGGCCTCCAGCTCCCGGCTGCCCTCCTGGAACTCCTGCAGCTCCTCCTGGACCTCATGGCAGCTGCAACGTGCACGCGTACACACACACTCTATTATTCAGAATCGATTCACAGCTGAACAAGAGACGATTTTATATCAAATTAATATAAAAAAAATAGAATTTATCAAAACCACCCACCCACCCACCCACCCACACACACGACTTCAAAGCTAACCACCCTTCATGATGACGATTGATCTCCACACACAAAGCCTGGCGCTACTTCTCTTAAAGGTAGGCCGTTCCTTTTGTCCCGACCAAACAAGTCACCACCGCAGTTCAGGTCCTGGTTGCATTCAACTCCCGGTGGTCAGAGATGATAATAATAGTAATAATAATTATTATTATCATAATAACCCCCCCAGCAGTGAATAATATGCATTGGTGGATAGACTAAATGAAGAGAGTCAGCCCTGTAAGCAGGTTGGACAAACAGGGCTACTTATAGGGCTGTTTGGTCATGATCTTTTGTAAGAGGTTGAGAAAGGTCAGAGGTGAACAGGAAGAGACCAGGAAAACAGAAAATAACTGGGGGGGGGGTTCTGAAACCAGGGGAAGGGGAGAAACGAGACAACAGACCACCGTCTAGGAAGGGTCTCCCAGGACTTCTCATTATTTCTCGGTGGATCAAACTTCCAAAAAAAAAAAATAATAATAAAAAGGAGTGGAAAAAAGCACCGACATGCCCGAGCACCCGGGCCAAGACCAGATCATTTATCCTATTATAATATTTAAGATCAGATGTATTTATTCATCCCTGAAGGGAATCCCTGGTGCTACTGCGGTAAAAGAGCAGACTAAACAAGAAGAGATCAAAATACAAAAATATATATATATATATATATATATATATAATACGGAAACTTCCCATGGTGACAAGCTCTCTTTAAGAGGAATTATGCACCATTTCGGGCTCCTGAAATCGAGAAACCGAGATAGATCGGGGAAATCCTTCCCCCCCTGCCCCCCCCCAGCTCTCTAGGGACCCCAGCTGGTGCCGTGGAGTCCTAGTGGAGCCCGTTGTTGTTGGGCTTGTCATTACATACCAGCAGCCAGCTGAGCCGGACCATGTGACTGAGGTCATGTGACTCCACCACAACAGTACAGACTTGTCCTGTCCCACCCGGGCCAACACCAACACCCTCGAGAATGTGCTGAACCACTGAATAGTGTCGGAATGGAACAGTGGGGAACAGTGAACGTATATTCACAACACCGAGTGAATGTAGAGGTTTAGGAAAACATATAGGACTCGAATGTTGAAGCCTGGTTTCTCTTTAGAGTAAAAGGTTAAAACTACTATTCTGCCAACACACTATTACACACTGACAGCACGCACGCACACACACACACACACACACACACACACACACACACACACACACACACACACACACACACCACACACACACACACACACACACACACACCACACACACCACACACACACACACACACACACCACACACACACACACACACACACACACCTAAAGAGGATCCAGACATCGCAGTATCTCAAACACACACACATGAGTCAAACGCCAGCCAAGTACCAAGCCTTTGAGTTGAGCAGGATCTCCTTAGAAACCAGTAAAGGATGTTGTTAACATCTTCTGGGCTATTTTCCCGAAGCACGCCTCTGACAAGACCATCACCACACACACACACACACACACACACACACACACACACACACACACACACACACACACACACACACACACACACACACACACACACACACACACACCACACACACACACACACACACACACACACACACACACACACACACACACACACACACACACACACACACACACACACACACACACACACGACTGAGAAATCAAAGTTTTAGACCAGCAGTGGCACGTCAACAGAGCTGAACGTGGCACCATGTGTGACGGTTTGGGACACGGTAATACTGTGGCGTTACGCTCAAGATTATCCAGGATTTGACACTGCATATAGCTACAGCCTAGCCTACACGTTGCTACAGCAGCTGTAGCTTTATTACTCCGTAAACCAGACCTTTAGATAGCCACCTTGCTCCACCAGCATAGCACCACTTGCTACTACCACTGCATTAGCACTGGTAGGCTATATTAGCACTGGTGAATTAGCTGCACCAGCGTATAGCTAAAGCAGAAGGCTCCCAGTTCAGACACAACACTTGTGTCCCACTCTGCTATGCGCCCAACAGCTGTGCCTGTCGGTGTATACATATCTCTACAGCTAGCCTGGTTCCTTAGCTCCATGTAGGCGAGCTCGCACGAGAGATTCTTCGCCGGGACAGAAGCTAAAGTAGACACCCTATCACTATTGTTTTTAACAAAGTCAACCCGTGTCCAAGTATCCCTTAAAAGGTCTTTGTCTGGGTAAGGAGGAGCCCAGGAAGATGTGTCTCGTGGGATCAGATGTGCGTGTGTGTGTTTGTGTGACACCAGCTTATATAACATGTGTAATGCATAACACGACACAACTGTAATGACTGATGGTGAGCTATTTGGCAAACAAAAGGAAAAAAGGCTGTCTTTAGCATAATTTAAATCAACCCACACCCACCCACCACCCACCCACCCCACACCCACCCCACACACACACCTTTTCTTATATTTCAGGGATAGCGACTTCCAGTAATCGATTTCTTCGTCGTTTGAAGTGAATTTGGGAATCATCTCTGTGTCCATGGCAGGGGATCCTAGAGCAGGGAACAGAAGAGAGAGAGACACATGAGACATCGTAATGACAAGATGATCACCTAGTAGGAGTAGAACGAAGAACAGTAAAGTGTTTCCAACATCCTTTGATTCACAGTGAACTGCAACAGCCCATAAACACACTCCTTATCTTCCACATAGACCACATAGACAGACTTATCCAATAAGGCTGACAATACATATTAATTTCATACGATATTAAATTCAAAGTGATTCAAAGTTTTCTATCCATATACTGTATATCGAAAGCCCAGCTGCCACACACGGGTTCAAAAGCCACCACTACCCTCTCATCATCCAGGGCCCCTTTCCATCCAGTCAGCCCAGTGTTATGGTTGGCTTGGTAGCCATGGAGCCAAGCTGGCCAACATACAACTGAGGTTAGGATCACTAAGTCTCACTCATTTGCATGTTGTTTTTTTCTAGTGTCTAAATACAGTCTTAACACTAATAGTTCCATCAAGCTGTGTTAGCATTTCAAATGTCTATCTATAGACGTCAGAGAGCTATATAAACCATTTACAGTTCATTGCAGTCATTAAGCAGACGCTTTTGTCCAATGCAACGTCATACACTAAGGTCATTCAACAGGTTGGCAAGATAACTACTAGTCATCACCAGCAGTCATAAGTACATTTCCTTCCTACAATAAGTTGGC
Organism: Muraenolepis orangiensis; assembly: GCA_027704905.1. NCBI lineage: Eukaryota > Metazoa > Chordata > Actinopteri > Gadiformes > Muraenolepididae > Muraenolepis > Muraenolepis orangiensis. The sequence continues at coordinate 23,885,465 of CM051012.1, read as the reverse complement.
GCCCTAGATCTTACACAATAAATCACTTCAACAAGTACATCAAAAACAGGGGCAATGGCAAATAGTGAAGCCAATAGACACACAGAGCTAATAAGCAAAATATAACAAACTGCTGAAACAACTATAAACAATAAAAGTAGAGCCCAACGAGACCCAAAGTGCTTAGAGGAAGGGTCAGGGCAGGGCCTCCTGAAGCCTACATTTCTGCTAAATCTGGAAGACTCTGTTTAAGGTCCATGGTCTTAACAGAGAATGATTATTTCCTGGATGGCAGGAGACAGGGCTGTCCATTCACCGGTCTGTCTGGACCGGTATGCGGGGTCAGTGGAGGGACAGAGCGACAGGATGCAAGGGCGAGCGGTTTGTCCTTCCGCATTCCTCTCAGATCGGCTGTCGCGACGTGACTCACCACCACATCCACCATCATCATGTGTTGTTGTTAATATTGTTGTCACACAGAAAGCTGTACGACCCACAGAGGAGGAGGAGAAGAACAGCTACAGAGGGAGATTGTGATACCTCTATAGGAGGTAAAAGTCGTTTGGTGTCTTGGTTCTAAAAAGACTAACGTGTGTGTAAGATAGTCTTCATTTGAGTTTGAGTGGGAGGGCTTGTTCTGCAGGTAACCAGTGGTGCATAATGTAAAAGAGAAGAAAAAATATACGTTTCTATAGTGAGAAAAACACATCCATGAAGGCACATGTGATCCTAATTTGCATTTGACTGAGCTAGTAACAGAGTGTGTTATTTATTTTCAAGCTATAAAACGTGTCTCTGTTATGATGGTGGTTGACCATCATAACATTGTCATCCAAATGAAACTATCATACTTTTTTCTTGGACTTTCTGGACTCATTACAGCCACTGCACTGTACTGTACTGCACTGTATTCATGATGCACTACTGACTCTTTCAATTGCTTTTTGTACATATCAGTCAGTTATTATGTATTGTGTACAGTTGTTGCTTTTATAGTACAGTGTTTTAGAAAACGTGGGAGGGAATGGGTAGTAAGCGGTCCATTGTACTTGTTGCATACGGCAAATTAAACATCTTGAACCTTGAATCTGCATGACTTTGCGTATTACTAGTGAGCCACAGAGAGTCAGGGATGGGAGATTTTCCAGAAAGGTCCACGATGGAGACACGGGTCTTACATCACCACCATCGTGTGAAATACTATGGTGTAGTATTGTTAACCCTCTCTGTGTATAACAGTATAACCCTCCACCCACAGTGCAGTGCAGTGACAGCTGCAGTGACGTGCGCACACACACACACACACACACACACACACACACACACACACACACACACACACACACACACACACACACACACACACACACACACACACACACACACACACACACACACACACACACACACACACACACACACACACACACACACACACACACACACACACACACATTATAAGAAGTATAAAGAAGAACACACATCCGACATAGCTAATAGAAAGACACTCGACGGTCCGTACCTGGTCATGTCACATCGGTGTCCGCCTGTTTACTTTCTGCTTCCTCTTCCTCTTCCTTCTCCTTCTCCTTCTCCTCCTTCTTCTTCCTCCTCCTCCTCCTCGTCGTCGTCTTCGTCAAGCCAAGGTTACGTCCAAACCGTGTGTTAACGGCAGCCAAGCCCCTGTTACCTCCGTGTGTGAGTGTATGTGTGGTGTGTGTGTGTGAGTGAAAAAACTGTTTTAGGAAACTGCCAACGCGTCCGTCTCGGAAGCAAACGATATAGCGGCGCGCTGACGTCACGGATGCACGTTGCACGTCAGACGTGTACGTCAGAATGGGGAGGGGGAGAGGGAGGAGGAGGGGGGGGGGGGGGCGGAGACTAACCGGTTTATGGCAGCAAAACAAAACAACAGTTATAAGCGATATAATATTTATATTTATATTTATACCGTGATACTGTTTATACTGCTTTATTCATATTTATGGCAGCAAAACAACAGTTATAAGCGATATAATATTTATATTTATATTTATACCGTGATACTGTTTATACTGCTTTATTCATATTTATTTATATTTATTCAGAAATGATGTAAATATGAACATTTGGGTACATTTTGTATTGTAATTTTTAGTAATTCTTGCAATTTTGTAATTTTTATTTCTGTGCTTTTGAGCACATCTTTGGAGCTAGCTGTAACGTTTACACTGTACATTGTACACTGTACCTATAAATGTGACAAATAAAAACAAATCTCAATCTTGTAATCTTGACAATGATGATTAACACACAACACCAATGTAGACCAATATGGGCTACATTTATATGTACTGCATACGCATATATATATAATGGAAATGTATATGCATATATACAACATATATAATATGTTGTATATATGCATATACATTTCCATATACGTATATATAATATATATATGCATATATGGATATTACTGGTTCCGCATTAATTATGCATATTATACATGCAGTCTCAATGTCTCAATTGGCCAATTGATTGGCCTAAGACCCCTGGTGGTCCGCGGACCCCAGTTTGAGAACCCCTGTCCTATACGTTGTGCGTTATGTTGTTGTTGGCAATGGTTGAGCAAAACTGGAAACTATGCAACCTGAAATGTGAACCTGCTTGACTAACCGGTTTATGGCAGCAAAACAACAGTTATAAGCGATATCATATTTATATTTATATTTATACCGTGATACTGTTTATACTGCTTTATTCATATTTATTTATATTTATTCCGAAATTATGTAAATATGAACATTTGGGTACATTTTGTATTTTTTAGTAATTCTTGCAATTTTGTAATTTTTATTTCTGTGCTTTTGAGCACATCTTTGGAGCTAGCTGTAACGTTTACACTGTACATTGTACACTGTACCTATAAATGTGACAAATAAAAACAAATCTCAATCTTGTAATCTTGACAATGATGATTAACACACAACACCAATGTAGACCAATATGGGCTACATTTATATGTACTGCATATGCATATATATATACAACATATTATATATGTTGTATATATGCATATACATTTCCATATACGTATATATAATATATATATATGCATATATGGATATTACTGCTTCCGCATTAATTATGCATATTATACATGCAGTCTCAATGTCTCAATTGGCCAATTGATTGGCCTAAGACCCCTGGTGGTCCGCGGACCCCAGTTTGAGAACCCCTGTCCTATACGTTGTGCGTTATGTTGTTGTTGGCAATGGTTGAGCAAAACTGGAAACTATGCAACCTGAAATGTGAACCTGCTTGACCGCTTCTGCTTCAGTGATCCAAATCACCCGATCCCTGCATGCGTCCCAGGTGACAAGACACAATCGACCTGTCTTACCAGAACACAACAGCCTCGAAACAAACATAGTGAGAAAGTCAGAAAGAACAAGTGAATGAGGAGGATTCACGAATAGTTATTGGGGGGGATTATTTTGCCTACTTCTGCCTACTGGCTACAGACTCGCCTTTACACCGCTACTAGTGGGGATAGTCAATGGAGTTTTTTAAGCACGAAGGTGCGGAGGAACCCAAGGAATCGGACTGCCCTGTGTGCTACGACAGCCTGTCGGGCACCGAGCGGACCCTGAGCTGCGGCCATGTATTCTGCCACGACTGTCTGGTGCGGACGCTGGTCGGCGTCACCCGGGACGGAGTCATCAGCGACACCATCGTCTGCCCCATGTGCCGACACCTCACGTTCATAAAGAAGCAGCGGGACGACGCCGTGGGGTCCCCCCTGCCCAGCGCGGAGAAGGGAGAACCCGCCCGAAAAGAGGAGCAGACGCTGGAGGTGCCCATCCGTGAGCCAGAGGACTTTACGCGCTACCCGGGGGACTTTACGAGCCACCCGGGGGACTTTACGCGCTACCCGAGCGCCCTGTGGCGCGCCACCGCCGCGCTGGGCTTCGACTGGAGGCGCTGGCTCAGGCGGGTGTGTGCGTTCGGGCGACAGGGGAGGCTGGTCGTCCCGAGCCTGGACCACAGCGCGTCCCAGGTGTTCGTCATCAGTGAGCAGGGCCGACCCATGGCCGAGGAGGACGCGCTCAGCGTGGCCTCCGCCGCCGCGGTGGTCCACCAACAGCAACCGCTGCACGCCCGGCGCAGGCGCATGAAGATCTGCACGACGGGACACTGTTTGCTGTTCTTGCTGTCTATATTCACTATACTTGCACTGGTGGCTGCCACTTTACCGTGGATATTATTGGCCTAACTTTTGTCCTCCCATATACAGCAATGTACTTGATGTACCTGACATTAATGCCAAAGTGTGGCATGAATACTTGATGAATTGAATTGAATTGCGTCATGGATTAGCATGATGGTGATGAAAAGTCAAATGTGGATTTCACACGTGAGTCTTGTGTGCACCAATAGCACTAAATGCCTGAATTACAGATTGCTCCTGTTTTGGAAATTGTGTAAAAGTGTAGAGGAATGTGGAAGAGCCTGAGTGAGTGAGTGAGTGAGTGAGTGAGTGAGTGAGTGAGTGAGTGAGTGAGTGAGTGAGTGAGTGAGTGAGTGAGTGTGGTGTGTGGTGTGTGTGTGTGTGTGTGTGTGTGTGTGTGTGTGTGTGTGTGTGTGTGTGTGTGTGTGTGTGTCGCCAAGCGACTGTGTGGCAATGACGCAAAACACACAAGACATGTATTGTTTAACGTAAGACAACAGAATGCTTGGGCAGATTCCACACAAAAAAAACCAGAATGCTTCTTAGAAGTGATTCTCAAGACACTGTCCTCAACAGTGTTTCTATCATACTGTTGCATTATTTGCATTATTTGTTTACATTAAATATATATGACAGCTGTCTACACATGTATTAATTGATCAGATGCTGTTATCCAAAGAGGCATCTTGATTATTTAAAGGACCCGACCACCGTGGATGTGCGCTATATGAGGATTCTCAGTCAGACATCAAGAGTGGGACGAGAGGTCAAGAGGTGAACACGTGGTCATCGCTTGAAAAGTACAAGATGCAACGACGGACGGTTCATTCTGTTTCCTTTCGCATTTTATTCGGTGCCACTTGAGTTTGGGAGTTACTAAAAATACGTTGTTAGCGGGTTGGTGCTAGAAATAATTGATGAGGTCGGCTGGCTCAGGGCCGTCTGGAGGCGATAGACGAGCAGCAGGTAAAATATAAGCTGATGTAATGAGACACACAGAAGACACAGTGTGGTGGTGGTGGTGTTGGGTGACTACTGGACTACAGGCCCCCAGTGACACCACCATGCCTTGACGCTCAGCAACGCCACCCGACACGGATTCACCACCTTCATCATCGCCGACTCCCTCCCTCACACACACACACACACACACACACACACACACACACACCACTCATCACAAATGTTGCACTTCGTGTCTCTAGCTACACGCATATTATGAAACGTCTGCTTTAACACTATAGTCTCACGACGACACAGCCAGCTCTCCTGTAGCCGTTTCAACACACCCCGATCCGGCCACTCCTGGTTTCCCTCCTCACTCCCCTTCCAGTTGTTCCAGTCGTGCAGGTTGAAGACAATCAACTCCATTGGGTCCCCTAGCTGTCATGAGTCTGTCTATGATGATGAATCCATGGGCGTCTTATACTTTATTATACCTTTTAATAATTCATTCATTCA
>CM051012.1:23872312-23874812 GCA_027704905.1 Muraenolepis orangiensis | reverse complement strand
CGCGTATCCCATGAACCTCCTGCAGGGGGCGCCGCTGAACTCGTCGATGAGGCTGTCCAGATTGACATTGATGGGTGGGATTTCATAACTGAAGATATCTAATGGTGAGCATGGCAAAAGAAGAGGTGGAGGTGTGTGTGGCGGCAGGGTGATGGAGCAGAATGGCGGTGGTTGGTTATGAGCAGGGAAGAGGAGAGAGCAGGGAGAAGGAGGATGAGAAGGAAGAGCAACAGGAGTAAGAGGAGGAGCAGAATGAGGAGTAGGGGGAGCAAGAGGAGCAGGAGAAGGAGAAGGAGAAGGAGAAGGAGAGAGGAGAAGGAGAAGGAGAAGGAGAAGGAGAAGGAGGGGGTAGAGCAGAAGGAGGAAAGAGGAGGATGAGTAGAAGGAGGAAAAGGAGGAGCAAAAAGGAGGAGGGAGAGCAAGAGAAGGAGGAAGAGGAGGAGCAGGAGAAGGAGGAGGAAAGAGGGTCGATGGCGATGGGGATGTGGTGTAAAAAAACGGAAAAAAGAGCAGAAATTAAATTTAGTCTTTTTTTAAACTTGATCTCATGGTGGAAAATGCTGTTTGGGTTGTTGTTGTTAAAGTCAGTAAATAACACATTTAGTATCTGGTGTGTTGATTACATTCAAACTCCACGTCACTCTGGAGTTGTTTCTATGTGTGTGTGTGTGTGTGTATGTGTGTGTGTGTATGTGTGTGTGTGTTGCAAACATTTAAAAACGATAACTCTACAATTCATTTGTTGCGGTTAAATGCAATCACGACTCCATATGAAAGCACAGTCACACATTACTGAACGACACACACACACACACGGGACACGGGACACGGGACACGGGAAAAAACAGCCAAATAAACCAACACAGAGGCAACAAGATGTGTGTGTGTGTATGTGTGTGTGTGTGTGTGTGTGTGAGAGTCTCTGTGTGAAAAATGGCACCAAAATAACACACCAAGGTGGACTTTGACGTAACAATGGAGATCTTATGAGGCCCGGCGCTAGCTACGTCTCTCTTTAACCCGTTACCATAACCGTAACCATAAACCATAAACCATAAACCATAAACCATAAACCATAAACCATAAACCATAAACCATAAACCAATAACATAATCCAAGCAGAGATCAGCAGTGGCTACACCTGCGTTGGGATGGGATGGAGCGGTGTGTGTGACGGAGGGCGTGGTTGGAAGGAGGAGGAGGAGGAGGGAGGAGGGAGGAGGGAGGAGGAGCAGCGGGGGTACGAAGCAGATGGACCCTGTGGCTGTGGAGGACCGGAGGTAGGTTGCACCTGTACCTGTAGTTACCACACCCCTGTAGCACGGGGTGGAGGGGGTGGGGGGGTGTGGGGGGGGGGGGGGGGTGTATCAAAGGGGGCGGGGCTTAGATCTGTCTGGTTTAGGACCCACGGCAATGCACAGAAAGAAAAGAGGTGGTGGTGGGGGGAGAGACCCTTTTGTTAGCGGTGTGAGCGCAGGTGTGGTGCGATCTGGGAGATCCTTGAGCCATGCATCGAGATCAATAGGTCTGAATATATATATCAAACCCCAGTAACTAACTGCTAGTAGCTGGTCCTGACGGAGAACCGGGGTTCTGGGGTAGGGGGGGCAGGGGGAGGGTGGAGGTAGAGGTGTTGGCTGGCTGGCTGCTGCAGGCAACAGGAGACCCCAGAGGGCAGCCACACACAGCTGCAGGCCCGGCGGTGAGATGGGAGAGCAACACGGCAGGGGGGGGGTTGGGGGGGAGGGGGGGGGGGTCGGGTGTATGGGGTGGGCGTCTGTGTTTTTGGTCTGGCTTACCCTAAAAGTCCCCCTCACACTTAGCCCACACTGAGTCCCTGGCCTCACACAGCTGCAAAAAGGTACACAATAGTAGCAACAAGAAGAGAGGGAGGAACAAGAGAGTTGATGAATATCACAGTGTGTGACTCGGGGTCGGGTTCCTTTTTTTTCAGCACGTCAAGAGAACACCTCGTCCACAGGAGAACATCACATGAAACTGACGTGAGACACTGTCTGTCTGCCTGGGCTATGGCTGGTCTCTTCTCCACACGTCAGAGTGTGGATGGAGAGAGAGAGATAGAGGGAGACAGAAACAGAGAGAGAGAGATGTAGAGTGGGAGAGAGAGGGAGAGAGAAAGGGATAGAGAGAGAGAGAGAGAGAGGAGAGAGAGAGAGAGAGAGAGAGAGAGAGAGAGAGAGAGAGAGAGAGAGAGAGAGGAGAGAGAGAGAGAGAGAGAGATGGAGAGCGAGATAAAGAGAGAGAGAGAGAGATGGAGAGCGAGATAAAGAGAGAGAGTGCTGTGAGAGAGTCGGGGTCACACAGATAGAACAAAGAGCACATGATGAATCTAATGGTGTCGCTTCACACAAGCCGGGCGCCTGCTATGCTTCTGTGATGTTTCCTGGCCTGACTTGACTGGGAAACATCATCACATGACACAAGCGAATGGGGAACATTGGACTTTCTCTGGCTGTAGATTATTTTTGATTTTAGTTTT
>CM051012.1:23852312-23857312 GCA_027704905.1 Muraenolepis orangiensis | reverse complement strand
ATAGTCCTCTACATTGAACTACTAGAGAGGGAGTAGGGAATGAGGGAAGGATTTCACTATATAGTCCCCTACATTGAACTCCTTAGAGAGGGAGAAGGGAGTGAGGGAAGGATTTCACTATATAGTCCTCTACATTGAACTACTAGAGAGGGAGTAGGGAATGAGGGAAGGATTTCACTATATAGTCCTCTACATTGAACTACTAGAGAGGGAGTAGGGTGTAGGGAATGAGGGAAGGATTTCACTATATAGTCCTCTACATTGAACTCCTTAGAGAGGGAATAGGGAGGGATTTCGGGACACAGACAGAGTCTTTTAGACATTGAGGGTGGCACCACATCGTGGCTGTTATCATGTCAGAGGAGATCCTTGGTAATGTTTGTGTGAAGCGCACAGCGACACTAAAATCAGAGAGAGCGCTGTCCCAGAGGGCCAACACTTACGACACTACAAAAATAAGTAAAGATGCCCTGCTTAACGCTATGCTAAAGTAGTCGTGAGGGAAATGAAAGCCGAAGGCGTCGTAACATCATTACACCAAAACACAAACACAATATCTTGGATATCTAAATTCAATCTCTCTCTTCTTATCATTTCCCTCTAAAACATACCGCCGTGTTTTCTTAAGCATCGGCCACTGAGCTATTAAGAACCAACTGAAAGATGCTGAGGCTGTTGTCATAGCGATGTTTGGAACAGGGTAAGTGTGCCCACGTGTGTGTGCGTGTGTGTGTTTGTGTGTGTGTGTGTGTGTGTGTGTGTGTGTGTTTGTGTGTGTGTGTGTGTGTGTTTGCCGGTCACCTGCGACGGCGTGGGGGTCAGCGGAGAACTCCTGGACATCCAGAACTCCGCAGTCCAGAGATGCCTTCAGCTTCTTGAGCTTGGATGCGGATGGTGCCACCCTGAACAAACCCTACACACACACATGCACACACACACACACCACACACACACACACCACACACACACACACACACACACACACACACACACACACACACACACACACAAGCACACACACACACACACACACACACACACACACACACACACACACACACACACACACACACACACACACACACACACACACACACACACACACACACATCCAAGCACACACAGCACACACACACACACACATACACACACACACACACGCACGCACACACACACACACACACACACCACACACACACACACACACACACACACACACACACACACACACACACACACACACACACACAAGCACACACAAACACACACACAGGGGACACACAGGGACCACTTCAGTGCATCATTGAGTACGAAACGGTCGCTCTCACAAAGCAGACTTTAGATTAACATCTAGAGTCTGGCAGCAGACCAGCAGGCGTTTCTCTCTCTTTCTTTCGCTTCATATTCGTCCCGACCAATCATGTTGCCGGAGGCAGAGGATCTGTGAGGGTGTAAGTGGCTATTAGCAGGCTGCTAATCAACACCGTGTAGAGATTAGCCACTGTAGAAATACATTTATTAAAATTACTTGAGCGTATAATGAAACAAGGTGTTACTTCAGCTTTTGGTTTCAGCCCAGGCTCCCCAAGACGTTACACTATAACACAGTAGGACTGATGGATTCCATTGGACTTCTTACACATGAATCTCTTAATAAGTGCAATATAAAGTCTGTTCTACATCACAGACATAGTGTATTAAACACATCCTAAACATGACTCGTTCTATCATAGGTTTCTATTGGTTATCAACACACAGGAAAAAGCTCACACTCCTCCAAAGACCAGCGTACATGCAGCAGCTGAAAAGGTTGTGCACCTGCATATGTAATATGTAACACACTCGCACATGTATCTGATGTGTATGTGTTACGTGTGTGTAATGTGTGTACGTTACGTGTGTTGTGTGTAATGTGTGTACGTTACGTGTGTGTGTAATGTGTGTATGTTACGTGTGTGTAATGTGTGTACGTTACGTGTATATACAAGATTTCATGTTGTGATGTGTTTGCACATCGTCCATTTGCACAATCTGGCAAAAGTACAATGGAATGCTTACTCCCCATTCCCTCCCGAAATATTAATTTTTAAAACAATACTATAAAAAGAAAATACAATCTACAATAAAAAATAAACGAACAATATAGTGACGGATAATTTATTTTGATTGCAAACCCAATTATTATTATATTTATATGTATTATATATATATTTATATTATTATAATTATATGTATACGATAGGCATGGAGGGGGGGGGGGGGGGGGGGCTCTGTACCTCCTCCTCCATGCCACACTCCAGCAGCATGGTGACACAGGCCTCGATGGGGAAGGCGATCTCGCGCCCGCTGATATTCAGGTGGTCCTCCAGGGACTTCCCGTAGGACGGCTTCTCCACCCAAGCCTCTGCACCACAACACAGGGGCTGCTACGTCACCCTCCCGCATCGCATCGCACACACGCACACACACGCACACACACACACACACACACTCACACTCACACACACACACACACACACACACACACACACATGCTCTGTGGTGCAACACATATCCACAGCACACTACACAGACACACTTGGATACATTTGCATACGGACAAATGGAAAACATACACTCAGAGACGTGCACACACACACACACACACTAGTCTATACACACTGACATACACAAGCCCATTCCATAGCATAAACATACACACACACACACACACACACACACACACACACACACTTACCATACAGACAAATTAAAAACATACACTCACAGAGACACACAAACACAAACACACACACACTAGATACAGACTGACATACACAAGCCCATTCCATAGCATAAACACACACACACAAAAACAAACACACACACACACACACAAGATACACACTGACATAGATTGCCTGCTGTGTGTATGAGTCACCTTGCTGGGCTTTGATCTGAGGCAGAACACTGGTGAGGATCTCCAATGACTTCCTGTGGTACTCGGCCTGGATCTCTATCAACTGGGGGGGGAAACAGGAAGGAGAAACATACTGCATGTAATGGACTGTACATCTGAGACGTGACTCAAGAACTCAAACTCTGGAGGAGAGTCCCGGTGACACTACACTCACCGTTTGAAAGTAATTTGCATAGTCTATCTCTTTGGCCACGAAATTGAACATGTCGGCCGACAACTGGTCCTGAAGGGGAGGAGGAAAGTAAAAGACAAAAAGGACAAAGAAAGTTCAGCGTGGCTGAACACGGGCTGAAGAGGGGGACTCTTCATTGAGGAGTTCCCATTGGTCACGCACCCTGCAGATCTCCATCCGATTGGCCGCCTCCTCCATCTCCTCCCGCAGCGACTCGGCCTTGGCTCCGGGCTGCAGGGTGCTGGGGTGACCCGAGGACTTGGACGACTGGTGAAACCTGACGGGGGACGACAGGGGTTCAACACGAAACACCGAAACAACGAAAACAACCTAACAACAACAAATCGTGAGGATTGAATCCTCTTTATTGGTCACATACATGAAGACATACAGTGAAACGTGTTCTCTGCATTTAACCCATCCTAATGTTGTATTAGGAGCAGTGGGCAGCTATTCATACAGCGCCCGGGGAGCAGTTAGGGTTAGGGTCTTCCTCAAGGACACCTCGACAGTTTTTGCTAGGAGGAGCCGGGGATCGAACCAGCAACCTTCCGGTTGTGAGGCGACCGCTCTACCTCCTGAGCTAGACTGCCGCCCTGCGAACCTGCGAGAACGACCTGAAGAGGAGGAACTAAGGATAGTTTTTATCCGCAGGCAGTGCGCCAACTGAACTGCTAGGAGTGCTGCCACTTTGACTATCATAACATTGTCATTAACATTACACTATCATACTTTGGACTGGACTTTCTGGACTCATTACAGCTACTGCACTGTACTGTACTGCATCCATGATGCTGCTGCACTACTGCACTTTAAATGCCATTTAATCTTTTTGCACAATCAACACATGTTCATACCATCTGTCAGTCACTTTGCTGTCCTTTTTTTGTTCATTTTTATTTGTATTGTATATATTATTTTATGGTATTGTTTTTTGATATGTATACTGCGGGAGGGAATGGGGCGCAAGCATTCCAATGTACTTGTTACAAATCTCTTTGTATATATATATATATATATATATATATATATATCTTTTATAATGAGTGCCTGTCGCCCAATCACCTGGTCCGGGCGGAGTCCATGTCCAGCACCAGCTTGGCCAGGTGTTTCCTCTGCTTCTGGATGTTGGGGATGTCCACCTGAACGGTAATGGGGGAAGAATTGAGTTTTGAATCGATTTCTTCCTGTGCGCTACCGGATTGACTATAAAAACCTTTTACTCACCTACAAAGCTCTCCACAATCTAACCCCCATCTACATCACTGACCTCCTTCAGGAGTACACCCCCCTCCCGCACCCCAGCTCACGACTGAGCACCCTGGGGGCTCGAGCTTTCAGTTTGCTGGGCTCCCAGACTCTGGAACTCCCTGCCACTACACATCCCACAGTCTGATTCTAGAACAACTTACAAAACCCAACTAAAAACCCATCTGTTTAAACTGGCATATCCCTTATAAACTGTACCATCTTTCTTTTACGTCCTGTTGTTTGTCTTGTTTTAAACCCTGCTTTAAACACTTGGTGAAGTCCACTGTCCACTGAAGCCCACTGCATATAGGCTCTGTAAGGTGTTCTTGGGTGTCTTGAAAGGCGCCCCACAAATAAAATGTATTATTATTATTATTATTATTAAGAAGGGGGTCGTTCGTTATGTAAAAAAAGGTGTGGGGTGGGGGGAGGGGCAGCCTCACAGAACATCCTGCTGGGGGGGGGGCAGCCTCACAGAACATCCTGCTGGGTCATTCATCACTGGCTGGGCGATTGGAACATCGTCAATTATCTCGGCTACCAACATAATTGATACAAATTACAATTATGTAACGCCAGTGTGCCCTTGCCACCGATGTAAACAACAACAACAACAAC
>CM051012.1:23814812-23827312 GCA_027704905.1 Muraenolepis orangiensis | reverse complement strand
GGAGAGAGAGAGAGAGAGAGAGAGAGAGAGAGAGAGGAGAGAGAGGAGAGAGGAGAGGAGAGAGAGAGAGAGAGAGAGAGGAGAGAGAGAGAGAGAGAGAGAGACAGGACAGCCTGCTGCCCTGTGGACGGCTATCGTATTAGCCTCATTAATCTGTCTAACTGTGTTGTGGAACAGAGAGACTGCAGTGTGGAGGTGGGGTGAGGGGGGGGTGAGGGGGGGGTGAGGGTGAGGTGACATCCTCCCATCCTTGATCTCAGCCCTTTGACCTCGTCGGCTCATTTGTTTTCATTACCTCCCCCGCCTCCCTACCTCCCCCCCCCCCCCCCCCCCCCCCAGGGCGCGCGTTCAGACCAAGCAGGACTGTCCAGACGTCCTCCCCCTCTTCTCTCTGTCCCTCCTCCCCTCACCCACCACCACCTCCACCACCACCCCCACCACCACCTCCACCACCACCCCCACCACCTCCACCATCACCCCACCACCTCCACCAGCACCCCCACCCCCACTACCACCACCACCACCAGCACCCCCACCCCCACCACCTCCACCACCACCCCCACCACCTCCACCATCACCCCCACCACCTCCACCAGCACCCCCACCCCCACCCCCACCCCCACCCCCACCACCACCTCCACCACCACCCCCACCACCTCCACCAGCACCCCCACCCCGACCCCCACCACCACCTCCACCAGCACCCCCACCCCCACCACCTCCACCAGCACCCCCACCCCCACCTCCACCACCACCCCCGCCCCCACCCCCACCACCACCACCTCCACCAGCACCAGCGTTCCTCTGTCTCTCTGTCTGTCTGCTCCCTGACCCCCAAAACCCCAGACTATCCCCTAAGCCCAAAGCCGTATCTTCTGAACCAGTCACATGTCCCCGCTCCAGAGGGACTCTTGGGCAGCCATGAATCAGCGCCTGTTGAGTCTGTTGAGTCCTCACATCCGCTGCCTGCTTTTTAAAAATAACTTTTTTGTCAGCAGCGATGCCTTTATACAAAAATAAGGCGCTTGGCAGTGGCACATACAAAAGATAAATATAACCGGCTGTGTGTGTGTGTGTGTGTGTGTGTGTTTTTTAAGTTTTTAGTTTGGAGTGCACATTTGGAGCCGGAAATGAAGGATTTACTCATTTCCAAATGAATGAATACAGTATTTATTTATTCTTTTCCATCCCCAAACTTGTGCACATTTAGCATCTGTTAGCGTTCCTATCAATCATAACAACAACAGCATCTACTGTGATACGTCAGCAGGTGCTTGGGATGGCTATTATACCTCCTGCTGGGAGGAGGGGGGGGGTCAGGGTGTGTCTGTCTGTCTGTCTGTCTGTCTGTGTGTGTGTGTGTGTGTGTGTGTGTGTGTGTGTGTGTGGTACGGGAACTGCACCGCACTCGAGCGCAGAGCGCTTCAAAGGCTGGGACGGCCCAGTATATGGTTGGAGGTGAGCTCCCCTCCCTCCTGGATATATACAACCAGCGGTGCGTGGCCAAGGCCAAACGCATCATAAAGACATTGCCCACCCCAGCCACCAACTGTACTCACTGTTACCGTCAGGCAGGCGATACCTCAGTATCTTTTTTTTATAACTGCTGTCTGTCGTCGGGTATTGCACATAAGATTTTCCCTCACTGCTTTATACTTGTGTAAACTGTGAAGTGACAATAAACTTGACTTGACTTGACGTGTGTGTGTGTGTGTGTGTGTGTGTGTGTGTGTGTGTGTGTGTGTGTGTGTGTGTGTGTGTGTGTGTGTGTGTGTGTGTGTGTGTGTGTGTGTAGCTAAAGGGGCAGAGGGGGCAGATAACTTGGCTACCACTCCACCCCAGTTAGAGGCCCTAATGGGTGTCCCCGTCGAGGTTGTGCCCTTTCGACCCCTGGTGACCCCTACCAACCCCACCTCGGGCCCCAGCTACCACCCTCAGAGTGTGTGAGACTCTGACAGTGTCCAGCGGTGCACAGCGGTATCCAGTATCCAGGCATGTTATTAAGAACTCACATCACCTGTTACACGTCCTTTAAGAGCGTGTTGTGCACACACACACACACACACACACACACACACACACACACACACACACACACACACACACACACACACACACACACACACACACACACACACACACACACACACACACACACACACACACACACTCATGCACACACACATACCTATACACACACACACATACATACACATACACGCATACATACACATACACACACATATAAACATGCACACACACACACCGTTGCATACACACGTACACGTACATAAGCACACACACACACACACACACACACACACACACACACACACACACACTCTGGGTGTCGCCATTCAGACTTTTTAAGTCTCGTCTCGTCTTTAAAACAAACAAACCTAATGAATGTGTTTCAGGGAGGCGCTAATCGGCAGGTCGCCATCCCGTGAGATAAACGCCAATCACCTGACACCGTGTCTGTGTTTTTATCTTCACAGACACACACACACACACACACACACACACACCTACCCGAGCATCATATTACCCAGATCAGTCAGTCGGGGTGTGAGGGGTGTGGTTGCCACTGACCAAGTCTCAGCTCTGTCATTTGAAGAGAGAAACGGGCTGACATGTTCATCACAGGAGAAGAGGGGGAGGAGGAGGAGGAGGAGGAGGAGGAGGAGGAGGAGGAGGAGGAGGGCAGCTGCCCTCCGTCTACCTGTTTTGGCCCCGCCCACCTCCACCTGCAAGCCAGGGTCACCCTTTTGTGTTTCGTTAGTCACATGACTAACACATTTTCCAATCGGCAGCTCATCACGAACAGCAGTATGAAAGAAAACAATGAACGACGCTAACGACAACATTGGTTGTGCGTCTAAAAGGGAAAATTAATTGCTCAACCTGGACCCTGTTTTCACATCTTGTTGGCTGCCAAACGTGGACAACAATTGTGCACAACCCAAGTCTCACTCGAGGAGAAGTCTCGCTCGGAAATCTCGTGAGAGTTGCCGGCAAGAGGTTGTTATGTTGTTGTGTGTGGAAGACAGAAAGCCTTGCTTAAAAAAAATCCAGGCCAAAGTCATGGTGGAATATTTAGCTGATTTCACGATATTTCAGAGTGAGACTCCTACTGGAGCGACCCTCAGTAAGACACGATGACGAGCGGACCGGATCAAACCAATGATGAATAAATAAAATGATATTCCTCTGTAAAGATCCTTTCCATAATGTTGTCAATCATCAATGTCGTAACAAGCCAGTCAGCGGCAAAAACAAGCACTTTTAGAGGACCTACATCAGTTATACAACGCCAATGTTTCGAGACGGCCTTCTCATAAAAAAATATATCTGGTGGTCCATATTCCGTATTAGTCAGTTAGACCCAAAATGAGGGGGAAAACAAGGGTCCAGGTGGAACAATTCCGGATGTTTACCTTTGAGTCTCGTGCACCCACTCCTGTACAATAATAACTGGGTGTGGTTGTGGTGGTGGTTCGAATCAACTGTGCATGCTAGGCGTTGGCGAGGCAGAGCGGCGGGTATAAGCATGGGTCCCCTTGTAGCGCAAGTAGGACTTGTTGTCCGGTCTTTGAAGAGGCCGTAATAAGCCTGAACGGAGCCAGCGCCAGACCTAATGAACGGGTTGGGACATCTGAGGCGGTGTGGTATTACAGGTCCAAAACCTACTCCCCGAAAGAAGAAGCTCCTAACACATAGCGAGCGAATCATGGTCATCAACGCTCAGACGCTAAGCACCGGTTGCGCTACAGAGTTACCTGGCTGAGAGCCGCCCTTATGAGCTATACGCTATGCTAAACTATTTTAAGGTAAGCTCCGCTAAGTCATGCCGAACTATGCTATGCTAAGCTATGCTAAGCTATGCTAACTAAGCTGATGTTCAATGCCATGTTGAATGAATTGGCAGACAATAAAATGTCATCGAATCTAAGATGTTATATTTCAAATCGAAAATAATAATGATAATTCATTGCAGTATACAGTATAGCGCTTTTCAAGACACCCAAAGCGCTTTACATGGTGTGAGTGTGACTGTGTGTGTGTGTGTGTGTGCAATGGTAATGGATGCTTTTTGACACAGCGCTTTTATCCAAAGTGCTTTACAAGTCATGCCTCACATTCACCCATTCATACACACATTCACCCATTCATACACACAGTCAACCACCGACGGCGGAGTCAGCCATCAAGGAGCCAGCCAGCAGGTCAGGAGCAGTTAGGGTGAGGGCAGTTAGGGCTAACTAGGGTTGTGAGACTCTACCTCCTGTGCTACACTGCCACCCCAATAATGTATTATTATTGATAACCAAAGCACCCAAAAACAAAAGCTGACAAATAAATACACAAAATAAACCAATTTGTTCCACTATTTTCCACAAGGTGTCTTCCTGGCTTGTTAACTGAATGCTGCACGACTTCTATGTCGGAGGTGAGGTTAAATATACATTTCTCCATTAGCTTACAAGGTGCGATCTTTCACAGGGCAGCATTCAGCGCCAAAATATTACGCCGACAAGAGAAGAAAGTGAGACATTTTAATTGTGCCTGAGAACCCGTGTGGAGGCCCGGGGAACGTGAGAACAGCTAAAGTAACAATGCACAAAGTAGAGTATGCTTTCGCTCTACTTTTAAGATGTGGAGTTTTGTTTACACCTAGGAATACACATCTTGTAATGTCATATAGGGTGGGATATAAAATACTGTATGTAGTACTTTTCGTTGCTGTTTTTTGTTGTGAAACATAAATGATAAAAATAGATGTCACAGGTGGTGGACACAACCAACGGCCTCGGGTTCCTTTAGAAAAACCACGGAGCACACAATGTGGGGAAAACAGCTACGCTGTGGGTGTGTGTGTGTGTGTGTGTGTGTGTGTGTGTGTGTGTGTGTGTGTGTGTGTGTGTGTGTGTGTGTGTGTGTGTGTGTGTGCACAGACACACACAGCTTTGCCGCAGTCTGTCCTTGTTCCTCACCCTCACCAACACCACCCTCACCACCACCCTTACCACCGCAACCACCGCCACCGCCACTGCCACCCTCACCACCCTCACCACCACCACCACCTCCACCCTCACCACCCTCACCACCACCTTTATCATCGCAACCACCGCCACCACCATCACCACCACCACCACCACCACCACCACCACCACCACCACCACCTCCACCCTCACCACCCTCACCACCCTCACCACCACCTTTATCATCGCAACCACCGCCACCACCACCACCACCACCACCACCCTCACCACCCTCACCACCACCTTTATCAATGCAGACAATGAGATGAATGTGATACACACCCACCCGTTTTAATGGCTTATTATAACAAATCATCACGCCCCCTAATCCTTATTTATGAACGACGCGGCATTCGACGATCACTTTGTTTTTTTTTACACCCTCTTAAATACCCATGCACACACAGACACGCACACACACAAACACACACACACACACACACACAAACTCACACTTGCGTGCAGAGTGAGCTTTTCAAATTGTAACCACCGCACACAGCTCCACAGACCTTGAGGACCAGGCCTTGGGGTGAGTTGAAACATAAACAGAACAACACTGAAGACGTTGACAGCGCTCTGCATGCAGCATGACCGACATGCCGAGACTTCTTCGCTGTTGGCAAGCAGCCAGGATGAAGCTTGGATTAGATGTTTGCTCTGGAGGTCACAGGATCAGGTGAAGCCATGCACTCTAAGGGAGAGTTCCATACAGTGACAGTAACTGAAGAGATGAATGCAGCATTATAATTTAGATTTTACATTTGACATTACAGTAATTTTGCAGACGCTTTGGTCCAAAGCGACTTTCAAGTCATAAGTGCATTTCCTTCGTAAAAATTACAGTAATTTTGCAGGCGCTTTTATCCAAAGTGACTTACAATAGTGTGTTTCAACAAAGGAAGGTAAGAGAGCAACTCTTCACCAGAAGTCAAAAGTGCATTTCGTTCAGCCTCCATGAACTGAGCCAGCGTTCAGGGAAATGTACAACAAGGTTAAAGTACAATCAGTTGGAAGACTTACTATTTCTAGGAGTGCTGCCACTTTCACTTTCTTAACATTGTCATTAACATTACACTTACATACTTTGCTGGACTTTCTGGACTCATCACAGTTACTGCACTGTACTGCACTGTATTCATGATGCTGCTGCACTACTGGCACTTTAAATGCTTTTAAATCTATTTGCACATTCAACAGATATTCATACCATCTATCAGTCACTTTGCTGTCCTTTTTTTGTTCATTTTTATTTTTATTGGATATATTATTTTTATGGTACTGTTTTTCGAGATGTTTACTGCGGGAGGGAATGGGGAGCAAGCATTCCAATGCACTTGTTACAAATGGCAAATAAATATATTGTATCTTCTGTATCAAACAATAGAACAATATCTAACTAACAATCTACTCAAAAGTGATAAGAGGATGCACTAGGAGGAAGGATCCGGGTAGTGTTTCCCGAAGAAGAGGTGAGTTTTCAGCCTGCGGCGGACAGCCATACTAATATAACATATGCATACATATACACATTTCAAATAACATAATACATACAGTAATACATTACATTACAGTAAGGTCATTCAAGAGGTAGGCAAGAGAACTACTGTAAAGAAGTAGTAGAACCAGAAGTCATAAGTGCATTTCCTTCCTAACAAGCCTCGAAGAGCAGAACCAGTGCTAAAAGTAGGATAAGTTGCCTATATTTCCCTAGATTTGCCATTTAACAGGGGCAATGACAAAGAGTCAAGCCATGGATAATGGATGCCTCATCATCGCTGAGCACAGGCCTTGTGAAGCTTGTGAAGCCCCTGAAGTCATATTTTAGGCCATCGGATTGGATGTCAAAATCACATGACGCATTCATCAGATTCGGCCAATCGCTACCGGGAACCCATCCATCCATCGAGAGAGCGCTGTAAGTGTATGTTTTTGGCAAAGCTTCTCCGACCGGCGGCATACGTCTCACGGCCCGGTTCCTTCCAGCGGCTTCCCGTCCACCGTTATGTAAATAGCGGAACAGGGGATGAAGATTCAATGGACCGCTGCGAGTCGTTGAAGTATGCGTGCGTTGTGCGCGGTTCTGCAGCGCAGCGCTGTGTTTATCCAGCGCTAATGGGCAAGGGCCCCGGGGCCCGAGAAGGAGAGCGGAGAACCAGCCCCGTACTCATCATCGAGCAGTGTGTTCAGTGTGTGCTTTGGCTCCTGAGACGTTGTTACGTTGCGTTGTTATTGTTGTGTCAGGACATTAGCGAAAGCCTTTTTTTGGAGGGAGTTTCCACTCTTAGGTTTAAATATAAAACACATAGTCTCAAGGTTTTTTAGTTCAGCCTTTCGTCAGCGTCGGATAATCATCGTCTGCTCTGGGATCCTGCGTTGACGTGGCTGTTCAGGAATGCGGCCAGCGTCAAACGTCACTATTTAGCACGTTGGTTTTGACCGGTGGGGGTCACTGGCCCCCGAGGACCGACCCTGAGCTGAACTCCTCTCTCCTCTGAGTCTGTCATTTTACCCCTCCCCCCCAGCCTCTTATTGTGGTCGTCTCATCTCTTCTCTCACCCCCCGAAGACCACGAGCGTCAACTTCCCCCCGCAGGCGGCCATGGGGCCGATGCTCACATCATCACAAAAACAACAACAACAGCACAGCTAAAGCAAACAATACGATTGATTGTGAAGCCTGACAACGTTGTGATCGATGAAGACAAAGCGTCTTGGTGCCATTCTGCTGGTAGGACAGGGGAGGTGGTGGTGGTGGTGGTGGTGGTGGTGGTGGAGGTGGAGGTGGAGGTGGTGGTGGTGGTGGTGGCGGTGGCGGTGGTGGTGGTGATGGTGGTGGTGGTGGTGGCGGTGGTGGGTGGTGGTGGTAAAGGTGGTGGTGGTGGTGGTAAAGGTGGTGGTGGTGGTGGTGGTAAAGGTGGTGGTGGTGGTGGTGGTGGTAAAGGTGGTGGTGGTGGTAGTGGTGATGGTGGTGATGGTGGCGGTGGTGGTGGTGGTGGTGGTGGTGGGTGGTGGGTGGTGGCGGTGGGTGGTGGTGGTGGTGGTGGTGGTGGTGGGTGGTGGCGGTGGTGGTGAAGGTGGTGGTGGTGGTGGTGGTGAAGGTGGTGGGTGGTGGGTGGTGGGTGGTGGCGGTGGGTGGTGGGTGGTGGTGGGTGGTGGCGGTGGGTGGTGGGTGGTGGGTGGTGGTGGTGGGTGGTGGGTGGTGGCGGTGGGTGGTGGGTGGTGGGTGGTGGTGGTGGGTGGTGGCGGTGGTGGTGGGTGGTGGGTGGTGGGTGGTGGCGGTGGGTGGTGGGTGGTGGTGGGTGGTGGCGGTGGGTGGTGGGTGGTGGTGGGTGGTGGCGGTGGGTGGTGGGTGGTGGTAACCGCGGTGTTTACTTAAACTTCCTCTTCATCCATTTAACGGTTCGGGGTTTGGGGAAATGACTTGACCGAGGTATTTCTTGCAGTCATAACAGAGAATCCATATGTACCGTGCACATGCAGTATGAGTTTCCAGGGTTCCCAGGCTTGTGTGTGTGTGTGTGTGTGTGTGTGTGTGTGTGTGTGTGTGTGTGTGTGTGTGTGTGTGTGTGTGTGTGTGTGTGTGTGTGTGTGTGTGTGTTGTCCTTGTGTATGTTGAGACGTGGTGTGTGCTATGGAATGGAATGTGTTTGTTGCTTCCCTTTTTTCCTCACGTGACCTTGAGTGCCTCGGCCCCCCCCCCCCACACACCTTACACAGCCTTGTCATTTAGGGCCCCCCCGTGGATCAAAGGTGGCCCCCGTCTCTGGAGGGGACTGACAGGAGCCTGGGCCCCAGGTGGATGGCAGAGGGGGCGGAGCCTCTGTAGGTTACCTCGACAGAGATGGGAGGAGTCGTCCAGCGTGACTTTGCCGTTGGAATAACGGACAACAATAAGGAAATATTTGGAGGGAAGGCTCTCTTCAGCAGTGGGACTAATCCTTTAGAAAATGAGTTTTGACAGTAGGCCGACAAAAGCAGCAGGCAAGCAGAATGGTAAAGTATTAAAACATAATGTGTCTGTGGAGGAGCTCTGCCCGGCCCGGAGTTTTGGTTTGACATTTATCTTGGCCCCCGGCTATGGATTCTGCTGACACGGACAATTTCGTTACTTGACAATAACTACAGTCTGAGAGTTAGAAATAAGTCATATAAGGGACACAGAACACTAAACTAACTTTTTTTAAATATGCATTTTGGCTCTGCAAAGAATCCCGCTTGTTGCCAACTCAAATATTCACCATAATCACCGCCATCATAATCATAATTCTCGGTGTGGGAATTTGTCTGGCTGCTATGTACAATGGTGGTAATCAGTGCAGTGGTTTCAAAAGTCTTTTATCCTTGATTTGCAATATTTATCATCTATACTCAACATCAAACGCCATCCAAAGGTGAACTCCCAAAACTCCTGGCTGTGGATAGTGATAGGTCTGATCCATGACCCTCCCAGAGGTCACACAGTAAATCTCCCTCAACGTCCCACAGGAGCATTGTGGGGGCTCTTTGTTTGAAGCACCTGTTCCTCGCAAGAATAATGACCTTTAATGTCATCCAGGACCTAACCCCCCCCCACCGCCTCTCCTCAGGGACCTCTTGGGGTTCCAAAAACTTGGACTTGAGGGTATCTAGTTGCTACCGTTGCCTCGGAATGTCCACCATTATCTCTAACCATTATCTATCTGAATCTACGTTGGCGATGGTTGCTGCGTTTAGTTCAGAATACACCGCAGCTGTTCTTCCCAGCGCTTGTGCGTGTTCTGCTGCTAGTAGCGCTGCGCTACCCTCCACGACTCTAGAGCAACACAAAACAGTTTCCACACTTGACATCTGCGCCTTTAACAACATGGGAATACACTACGTAAGGCAAACTACATCCAAAATAAAACTAACAGGTGCGGCTGAGAAAAAAAGGGGGGGGGGGGGGGGGGGGATATTGTGAAAAACCGAGGGATTTGGGCAGATGGTTAATTAACACACAGCGTTCGACACTCTCTTCTTTAACACGGTGCTTGCCGTTGCATGCGACGCATGAGGAAAAAGGTAGAACCAGAGGATAACAACACCACCTTTCGATGGCCTCTTCCCTGTGTGAGGCCTTGGAACAAACTTCACAGATCAAGCGGGTCTTAAAACATCCTTAAAACAAGTCTTAAAGCAGTCCTCAAACCCTGCGGTGTGTGTATACAGTACTGTCCGCTCGAAAGGGGCAACTTTGAACGTTACTCTTCATGTAAACATCCCCCCCCCCCCCCCAAAGGAACGGTGCGATAGATGGGTCACATGACCTCAGACTGTGGACATTTTGTTCCAAAAATAGAGAATTAGAGGATGTGTTTGGATGGAGATCTAAACAGTGACCGTTTCTGAAAGGTTGTGTGTTGATAAATAATCACAGGTGGCCTCGCAAAGGCAGCAAAACTCTAGACTGTCGTCTAATACTCATTCTTTATAGAAAATGAATGAATAAAAGGGTTTTTTGTTTTGTTATTACAGTAATAGCACCAAAATGTTACGGTATTAAAAGCATGAAGTCAGACACTTACGTTTTTGTTGGAGAGTTGGTGTGCGTTTACACCAACCAACTGAACAACAAGCTGCAAAACGGTACTTTCTACCACATTCACGAGACACGGGGCACTACGCCTCACAGAGCCGGGACAGGACAAGCCGCTCGCTTCTCTTCTTCTTAAGCCCCTCCGCTCCCCCACCCCCCCCCCCAGCTGGATAAGCGTAAGACCTCCTCGACGAGATCAGAATGTGGAGAAATCATCCCCCACCCTGCAGAGAGAGGATGAGACACGTTGGCGTGGCTCCAGAGAACATGCAGCAGGTTTACTGTACTGAACAGGGAGTGGGCCAGGGCAGTGAGTCAGTCTAGGGTATCTAGGGTATCTATTTGCTCACCGAGGCTGAGACAGAGGGATGTCGTGTGTGGAAGCTCTGCCGTCCCCCCACCCCCTGCTGCCGTTCAGCAGCTCTGACCTCCAGGAGTATGAGAGCGTTCATCAATCCACTTAACCGTCTAATGGGCTCAGATCGCTGCTTAGTACGTAGCAGTGATGTAGCTTGTCCAAGTGTGTACCTGTGTGTGTGTGTGTGTGTGTGTGTCTGATATGTGTATTTATGTTATGAGGTTGTGTGCGTGAGTGCGTGAGTGTGTGTGTGTGTGTGCATGTGTCTGATATGTGTATTTATGTTATGAGTTTGTGTGCGTGTGTGTGTGTCCGATATGTATATGTTATGAGGTTGTGTGCGTGTGTGTGTGTGTGTGTGTACACACACACACACACACACACACACACACACACACACACACACACACACACACACACACACACACACACACACACACACACACACAGGTACACCAAGTTTGACATGTTCATTACATTTACATTTACATTTACATTTACATTTAGGGCATTTGGCAGACGCTTTTATCCAAAGCGACTTACAAGGTGTACATTAGTTGAAGCAGACAATAGCATAACGCTGAGGTACGCGAACATAAAAATAGAGCAGTTCACAAGTATTCATATTAACAAGATGAATAACACAATTTCGTAGTGCCAGGTCACCTGCTTAAGTAGCTGTGATAAGAGCGTGTTATCAACATTAAGGATAGACACTTGCTAGATTATACAACATGCTAAGAGCTATTAATGTCAGGACTTAAGCAAGTTAGGGGTTCACAAAGGCGAAGGAGGGTTCATGGAGAGTCTAGGTGGACTCTGAACAGGTGGGTCTTGAGTCTCTTGCGGAAGCTGGCGTGAGACGGGAGTTCATTCCACCACTGTGGAGCCATAGCCGTGAAGAGCTGTGTTCACACAAACAGACTGCAGGTAATGAATTGAAATGAAATGAAAAGTTCCTACGGCGATCAAAGCGTTAGTGGCTGTCAGTGCTACCTGCAGCAGACATACTCACAGACACACACACACAGACACAGACACACACACACACACACACACACCACACACCACCACACACACACACACACACACACACACACACCCGTATTAACGTACGTTATCCCCACGTATGAACCAGTGGAGGCTTGACCATTGAGGAAAGGGAGGGCCATCGTCCCTAAGATTTCAGAGAAAAATTAACTTGCAAGAGAAAACGAAATACACATAAATTTAACAGATTCTTCTGTGAAAATACTGATAATTTTAATATTTTAACTCTTCAAAGGCACAACAATCATGTCCCCGTGTCAAAATACCGACAGCGCCCCCCTAACGCTAATTGAAAATGAGATCTGTATGGAGGTCAGTCCTCTCCAAGCTTCCCATTGAAGTCCATTATTAAACTGCTGGACCCGAGCGGCCGGTGAGTGTGTACGGCAGTAAGGGAGGACCATCCTCCCTTAGGGCGGGTCTAGCCAGAGGCTCTGTGAACCAATCAGCAGAGCTCACTGCGCTGATGAATACCCAATCAGAGTTTTGGGGGGAGG
>CM051012.1:23789812-23802312 GCA_027704905.1 Muraenolepis orangiensis | reverse complement strand
AGCTATTATCTGCAGGCACACACTTCTGCAGGGCGCACAGGAGGCCTTGGCAACATCTCGAGAGTCTTATTTTGGGGGATGTGATATTTATAGTTGGGATTGCTGGGTTTCCGCTTTGTCTCTTTAGTCTCCACCTCTCCAGTTTAGGCTAATCGGCGGGTCCATCGCTTAACGACCGATCACAAAGTTTATGGCAGGCAGCAGCAGAGTTGTAAATTCCCTACCTTTGAACCCTGGTGTCTGATAGTGGCGTATGTAAACAAGGACACCAGGACATCCAGCTCCTGTTGCGCTATGCTATGGCCTGCTTTATCTTTCTGCTTCTTCTTCTTCTTCTGCAGTAAAGTGACATCAAGTGCATCAAGTTGTGGTTGTGGGCGAGTGACGTTAACGTCCCCGCCGCTTTCCTGTGGTTCAGTTATCTGAGCTTCATCCCTCTCTGGTCTTCTTCCTCTCTCTCTTTTGGTCCCTCTCTTCGTCAATCTCTCTCTCTCTCTTCGTCAATCTCTCTCTCTCTCTGTCTCTCTCTCTGCCAGCTGCTTTCTCTCTTTGTTTTTTCTCTCTCTCTCTCTCTCTCTCTCTCTCTCTCTCTCTCTCTCTCTCTCTCTCTCTCTCTCTCTCTCTCTCTCTCTCTCTCTCTCGTTCTCTCTCGTTATCTTGTGTGTGGCTCTGTGTGTGTGTGTCTCAGAGGACAGGTTATCTAGTGTCTCTCTGCAGGTTAGAGGACAGGTTTAGAGGGCACAGAAGGACGGAGGACGATTCTATTTTTAATAGTCACTGTAATCATCACCTTTCCTAGCGCGTGGGACAAGCACACTGGAGGCCATTAGCGATATAACTTGCATGAACACGCATCCCGTGTGTTAAGTGACGCAATTAAAGATGGCGCGTTTCAGTCAGCGCTTCTGGGAGTTTGTTAATAAAAACTACATTTGCAGTGGAATGAATTGAAATGAATGAATGAATAGGATGAATGAATGAATAGGATGCTCCCTGGCTGTGATGCTGACTTTGGGCTCCGCCTCCTGACAGCTGATTGATAGACGACGACGACACACTGAGACCTCGTCGGTTCCGGGCCACATGGTTCATTAAGGAGAACAAAAGGGGTTCCCCCCCTCAAAAGGGGTTCCCCTGCATCTGCCCGCTGCAGGGCAGATCTCTCTCTCTCTCTCTCTATCTCTCTGCTCTCTCTCTCTTCGCTCTCTCTCTCTCTCTTCCTCTCTCTCCTCTCCTCTCACTGCTCTCTCCTCTCTATCTCTCTCTTCTCTCTCTCTCCTCTCTCCTCTTCTCTCTCTCTTCTCTCTCCACTCTCTCTCTCTCTCTCTTCTATCTCCTCTCTCTCTCTCTCTTCTCTCTCTCTCTCCTCTCCAGTCTCTCTCTCTCTCCTCTCTCTCTTCTCCTCTCTCTCTCCTCTCTCTCTCTCTCCTCTCTCTCTCTCTCCCTCTCTCTCTCTCTCTCTCTCTCTCTCTCCTATCTCTCTCCTCTCTTCTCTCTCCTCTCTCTCTCTCTCTCTCTCCTCTCTCTCTCTCCCCCCTTCTCCCCCGGTTCTCTCTCTCCCTCTATCTCGGGGCCGGGATGAATAATGCATGCATACCGATTGTGTACCACTCTGTGGGGGGGGGGGGGGGGCGTGTAAAGTTAGTTTGTTGTGTCCCCAGAGGGCCCCCAGAGGACCAGCTGACACTGCTGGCGCTCCAGCCGACGCTGTGTGTCTTAAGAAGATACAGAGGATACACCACGGTGGTAGTGGCGGTGGCGGTGGTAGTGGTGTGTGTGTGTGTGTGTGTGTGTGTGTGTGTGTGTGTGTGTGTGTGTGTGTGTGTGTGTGTGTGTGTGTGTGTGTGTGTGTGTGTGGGAGGGGGGATGCTGATATAGTTGTTTATCTCTCTCTCTCTCGTGCCTATTACCTTGATTGGCTTTGGAGATTTTTCCGGTGGCTCGGGCTCCCGGGGGAGAGAGCGAGTGCGGAGCCAGGGGTCCTCGGAGAGGGCCTAGCCCTTACCTTTGGTGAGAGAGAGAGAGAGAGAGAGAGAGAGAGAGAGAGAGAGAGAGAGAGAGAGGAGAGAGAGAGAGAGAGAGAGAGAGGAGAGAGAGAGAGAGAGAGAGAGAGAGGAGCGAGAGAGAGAGAGAGAGAGAGAGAGAGAGAGAGAGAGAGCGAGAGAGAGAGAGAAGAGAGAGAGAGAGAGAGAGAAGAGAGAGAGAGAGCGAGAGAAAGAGAGAGAGAGAGCGAGCGAAAAAGAGAAGAGAGAGAGAGAGAGAGAGAGAAAAAGAGAAGAGAGAGAGAGAATGAGAGAAGAGAGAGATTTTCCTGCTCGGTAAGGCAGTAATGAGGTAAGGGGGCGATGCCTTCTTCTCATTTAAGAACCAGGGACGTAAGATGCAAGACGTTAGTGGAGTAGTGAGAGATGTTGATGCTCTCACACCTCCTACACACAGGAATCGTTGTGCTGTACATCACTTTTAATAAGCTTTTTTTTTTCTATTCTTCCATTCGTTCGTTCATGCTGTACCAAACAGAGGGAGAAGAAACAGCGTCATGTTCCTCAGCAGATCCCCTTGTGGATGTACTGTCTCTCTCTGTCTCTCTCTGTCTCTCCCTCTCTCTCTCTATGTCCCCTTTTTCTCTCTCACTCTCCAGCACTCTCCATCCATCCATCCATCCATGCCTATAAACGCGGGGGCAGGCGTCCCAGCCAGTAAGACAGTTAACCAGGCTCAAGTGTTCCAGTGTGTTTGGCTTACTCCTAATCCCTGTTGGCTCCCTCCAGCCATTATCCGAGCTAGGAGCTACGAGCTAACGGGCTATATTTATGATCAACCGGAGCCGTTCCTGCGTCAGGGAACGCAGCCTCGTCAGGAATGTCAGGCTTAAAGATTTGTGTTTTTGCGCCACACACCGTTCTATGCGTCACGCCGCCAGTCAGGATAGCGAACCGCCGTATTTTGATATTGTCCACGGTATCCATGGCGATGGGAATATGTATTGTAAGGCAGAAGTACGCCTGCAAGAATCACGATGCCGACATGGCGACATAATGGAGGAGAGAGAGAACGCCTTCCTATTGGCTGAACTGGCGGGGATAAGAAGCCCTCATCGTCTGTAATCTTTGACTCTTTGGCGAAATTTGAAGTTTGCCGTTTGTATGCCAATTCAGCTTGCTGTGATGTAGGTCATATAGTCCAACCAGCAGTAAGGAGACAGTGAACACATCTCGGAGATGCTAATGATGTCATAATCATTGTCATCGTACTTGGTAGTACGATGACACAGCCATTGGTTGCAATGGCCTTCCTCTTCGCACTTGCGTCTTGTTAGCCAACTTGATTGTACTTTTAACTGAGCACTGGTTCTGCTCTTGGAGGCTTGTTAGGAAGGAGATGTGCTTATGATTAGTAGTGACTAGTAGTTCACCTGTCTACCTGTGTGTTGAATGATACACCAATGGATCAGAGGTTATGTTTTCACCCCTGTTTTACTCTTAGTCTGTTTGTCTGTTAGCAAGATAACTCAAACAGTTACATGTACGGAATTGAACACAAAACTTGGTGGTTAGATTACATTCGGGCCCAAGGAACCGGAGAGTTGTTGGTGTGGCGGAGGTACGCACTCTACTGCTAAATGACTGGAATGTAATGTAATCGGTGTTACCAGTTGCCATGGTGACATAATGCCCCACTACGTGTGCCCCTTCCTCCTCCTCCTCCTCCTCTCCTCTCTCTCTCCTCCTCCTCCTCCTCCTCCTCCTCCTCCTCCTCCTCCTCCTCCTCCTCC
Source organism: Muraenolepis orangiensis (assembly GCA_027704905.1). Taxonomy (NCBI): domain Eukaryota; kingdom Metazoa; phylum Chordata; class Actinopteri; order Gadiformes; family Muraenolepididae; genus Muraenolepis; species Muraenolepis orangiensis. Next base: position 23,798,537 of record CM051012.1, on the reverse strand, counting down.
TCCTCCTCCTCCTCCTCCTCCTCCTCCTCCTCCTCCTCCTCCTCCTCCTCCTCCTCCTCCTCCTCCTCCTCCTCCTCCCCCTCCATCACAGGGACCTGATGCCCAAGACGACGGAGGGCCAGCTGACCATGGAGAAGACGCCCAGCTACTACGTCACCAAGGAGGTGCCGGCGCGCATCTACCAGATGTCCCGGCGCACCAAGCTGATCGTGGTGGTGCGGGACCCCGTCACGCGGGCCATCTCCGACTACACGCAGACGCGCTCCAAGAAGCCCGACATCCCGTCCTTCGAGAGCCTGGCGTTCCGGAACGGTACGGCGGCGGCGGCGGAGGCGGAGGTGGACGCGGCGTGGAGCGCCGTGCGGATCGGCATGTACGCCCGGCACCTGGAGCGCTGGCGCCGCTACTTCCCCGCCGAGCAGCTGCTGGTGGTCAGCGGCGAGCGGCTGATCGACGACCCGGCCGGCGAGATGGCGCGCGTCCAGGACTTCCTGGGGCTGAGGCGGGCCGTGGCCGGTGGACACTTCCGCTTCGACGCGGCCAAGGGCTTCCCCTGCCTCAGGAGGCCCGAGGGGAACAGCCGGCCGCACTGCCTGGGCAAGACCAAGGGCCGGACGCACCCGGACGTGGACCCCGCCGTGGTGGGGAGGCTGCGGGACTTCTACCGGCCGTACAACCGGGAGTTCTACCAAATGACCGGGCACGACTTTGGATGGGATTAGGGAACACTTTGTTGAAGTGTGTGACTACCATAGAGAGACTGATTGTGTGATTGGCCCCTCGTCCGTCTTTTTCTGTGTCCGTTTATCATTTTACAACATTCTCGGGAGATATTGTTATACGGCGTATGTACAGTATTTAGTGTATGTGTAAAAAGTACAAAAAGTATATTTTATGATAATTTATTTGTATGATGTGAACTCACTGAGCTGCCTCTCCCGTGTTCCAACGCAACAACGATCCACACAATCTACATTCCAGTTCCGCCTCGTCCACGGCGAACCCCCCGACAGAACCCCCCCGACAGAACCCCCCCCCGACAGTAACATTCGTTTTTTGCGGGAAACGTGGGCTCGGCGAGGTTTTCTCGAAGCACAGCAATCTGTTACGGGTATTTTACTGCACAATCTGTAATCCGTACAAACATTTTGTAGGATTTTCTGTCCCGACAGATCTCACTTCCTCTTTCGCCTACAAAATGCGGTTTGTTTGTTGTTTCGTTTAGTTTTCCCCACGACGAGATCGGAACTAAATCCGATTTTGCGATTTCTTTCGAAGTTAATGTCCCCTCTTAGCATTTCCCTGACCCCTCCCTGCCCAAAGCGATATGTCCACTTAGTGTGGTGGTGGTGGGGTGTGGGGGGTGGGGTCGATACGGAGTCCCAGCTGATCCAGCAGATCAATACAGTAATAGCTCCTCATCACGTCAGTTAGACCTGAGCGATAACATCACCCCCCCCCCCCACCCACCTCCCCTCCCCTCCCTCCCTCTGCATCCTCAACCTCAGGGGGGCCGGGAGGAAAAGAGGATGCATCACTCACACACACACAAACACACACACACACACACACACACACACACACACACACATATATATGTTTGTTTTATGGTGAGCCCGTTCGATATTTGAGGGAATATTAGGCAGCCAGCAGTACTGCCTGAACAACAGTTTCCACTACACTACTATTTGTTTGATTTATCTTGGTATTTGTGTTCCTTTAGTGTCGCTGTATGTCACAGTGTCGCTGTATGTCACAGTGATGCTGTATGTCACAGTGATGCTGTATGTCACAGTGATGCTGTATGTCACAGTGATGCTGTAGTAGTGATCGGCCCCTGGCAAAGCCTGGGGGACTCAATTTTCCCCAAATGCTGCTGCCACTACACTACAGCTTTGTTAGGGCCCATACTGTTCCGAGAGGTGGTGTATAGGAAATGGTGGAGACATATATATATATATATATATATATATATAGTATATAAAAGGGATACATGCAAGCAAAGATCAGTTCTAAAATATGGACGTCCGAGTTTAGTTTTTTTCCGTGAATTATCCTTGAATCGTCCTGTTCATGCAGGGGCCTCTACGTGATGGTCCAGATGTCTACAGTGATGACCTATAGATCCTATTCAATGGTTTTATGACAGTGCCGGGTCAAACAATAAGAGATGTTAATACAGCCACAATGGGCCAAAAATGACTTTTTACCTAAGATGTTCTACGGGGGTTGAGTTTTATTCAGCCTTTAAAAAAAAAAAAAATTAATAATTTAATTGTGGACAGTTTTGTTGGTGAAGTGATACCACGATGATGTCAGCGATGTGTAACAACCCCATGTGTCAACAGAAGCCCTATTTTGCCATTTTGTGTGACTTCACAAAAAAAAGATGAGAAGATAAGCGCCGATAAGCGGCTGACACAAGAAGACATTTTTTCTGAAGTGATAAATACATGAAATAAAATGTCTTTTTTGGGTTTTTCCAAAAACCCTGGAATTGAACCTCTTCTCGTCTTCTTTGATCTGTGTTAGATTTGAATAACGTGCGTCACTTATTAAATGGTAAAATGGACTGCATTCATATGGTGCTTTGAAGCAAAGCGCTTTACAAAGTTGTGCCTCACATTCTCCCATTCATTCACCCATTCATTCACCCATTCATACACCGAGACAGCGGAGACAGCCAGCTGGTCAGGAGCAGTCAGGGGCTAAGGGGTGTCTTGCTCAGGGAGACACCTCCACCCTTGGCTAAGAGGAGCAGGAGCCGGGGGGGGGGGGGATCGAACCAGCGACCTTCCGGTTACAAATAAGTGAGAATACTGCTTATGTCCACTCTGCACTACGAGCTAATTGTGTGCGCTTTACAGACTCACACCTTCAGTGCCTTCAGTGCCTTCGGTTCAGTGCAAAATAACAATAATTAGTTTCCCCCGCCCTTGTTATTAGCGACATAAGCAGTTAACAGCTCCTTCTGCTGCGATGAATGGGGGGGGGGGGGGGGGAACACAGGAGCATCAGGTTTCTCTACTCTTCCTCCTCCTCCTCCTCCTCCTCCTCCTCCTCCTCCTCCTCCTCCTCCTCCTCCTCCTCCTCCTCCTCCTCTCTAAGTGACAGATTATATGGAAAACACAACAAGGCTCTCCTAAACCCCCCCCCCCCCCCTGTGACACCTGACTCTTCTCTCACAATGCAGCAGTGTGAGCGAGCTCTCATTTCGACACCCGCGTGTTGTGTGTGGGGGCGTGACGCACGCAAGCCCTCATATATCCTGTCTAATGTGTCTGATCCCTGACTTGACGTGCTTGAAGGAGTGTGGTCGGACCCCGTCGTTGTACAGTACAAAGCAACAAACATATGTTGTGCTGCTGTGAAGGGGATTGCATCCAACCCCGTGTGCAATGGTAAATAATACAACGTTTGTTGAAAGTCGCTCTCAAAAATCAGTTTTTCCCTTCAATCATGACAATATTATCCACTTATCTCCAATATCACAGTGGTGTGGTCGTAATTCAAAAAATATATATAATAATAATGCAAGAAATTCAAACCCACCCAACTCAAAAATAAACGACCTGTATTTATTGACCTGTATTTAGCACACTACCCACAATGCACCATGGCTACCTGCGCTACCAACCAAGGGTTGGGGTGAAGGCATGGGTCCCTGCAGTGCCAGGCAAGCAATATAATCACAGAGGAAGTCTCTCTCTCTCGCTCTCTCTCTCTCTCTCTCTCTCTCTCTCTCTCTCTCTCTCTCTCTCTCTCTCTCTATACCTCTATATACCTCTCTCTCTCTCTCTCTATACCTCTCTCTCTCACCCCCTCCCTCCCTCCCCCTCTCTCTCTCTCTCTCTCTCTCTCTCTCTCTCTCTCTCTCTCTCTCTCTCTCTCTCTCTCTCTCTCTCTCTCTCTCTCTCTCTCTCTCTCTCACCCCTCCCTCCCTCCCTCCCTCCCTCCCTCCCTCCCTCCCTCTCTCCCAATTACAGGGACAGAGGAGGGGGGCGCTGTAATTGCTAGTCTCTCGACTGGGGAATTGTTGTTAGCACACAACCCTTCAGGCTGCTGTAAGCTGATGTTTGAAGGTTGAGGAAGCATCGAAGGAACAGACACCTGGCAGACCTGAGTGCCTGGCAACTTCACACATGGTCGTTGGCAGCTCTAAAATGCAGCATCAGTGAAGCAGAACGAATCCCCATCGAACATGGCAGATCATTCGCTTTATACCAGAGAATGTGCAGTTTGGGTGTTAATTAACGATTTTACTTGCAGCATATAGTGCAAAGTAAATTATTTTTTAACCAGGCTGTCAGCTGCTATATAGATGTAGTGTGTGTGTGTGTGTGTGTGTGTGTGTGTGTGTGTGTGTGTGTGTGTGTGTGTGTGTGTGTGTGTGTGTGTGTGTGTGTGTGTGTGTGTGTGTGTGTGTGTGTGTGTGTGAGATACCCATGGCTTCCAGGGAGAGAGAGAGAGAGAGAGAGAGGAACTGCAGCATCTCCTCCTTAAAGTGTCCTCCAAAGGGCACTGGAGGGAGTGCATGAAGAAGAGAAGTGCTTAGGAGATGAACTCATTATGCTGAACACTGGAAGCAGCCAGGGCTTCCCAAAGCTCCTTTTGAAAGAAGAAGATGAAGAAGAAGAAGAAGAAGAAGAAGAAGAAGAAGAAGAAGAAGAAGAAGAAGAAGAAGAAGAAGAAGAAGAAGAAGAAGAAGAAGAAGAAGAAGAAGAAGAAGAAGAAGAAGAAGAAGAAGAAGAAGAAGAAGAAGAAGAAGAAGAAGAAGAAGAAGAAGAAGAAGAAGAAGAAGAAGAAGAAGAAGAAGAAGAAGAAGAAGAAGAAGAAGAAGAAGAAGAAGAAGAAGAAGAAGAAGAAGAAGAAGAAGGTGTCATTTTCTGTGTAGATTACAGACCGGAAGCCTAATTGGAAGTCATTTTGGTCAACTCTTGGTTCAGGAATGGGGTAGTAAGTGCAGTTAATAAAAGGGTAGTGAACCATTCAACTTGACCCTTTGTCTGGATGTTTGTACCCCTGGAAGATGTCGATATATTTCTAGTGGGGATAGATAGCTGGAAACCCCAATAAGTTGGTGTGTTATTTACATTTACATTTAGGGCATTTGGCAGACGCTTTTATCCAAAGCGACTTACAAGGTGTACATTAGTTGAAGCAGACAATAGCATAACACTGAGGTACGCAAACATAAAAATACAGCAGTTCACAAGTATTCATATTAACAAGATGAATAACACAATTTCGTACTGCTAGGTCACCTGCTTAAGTAGCTGTGATAAGAGCGTGTTATCAACATTAAGGATATACACTTGCTAACATATACAACATGCTAAGAGCTATTAATGTCAGGACTTAAGCAAGTTTAGGGGTTTCACAAAGGAGAAGGAGGGTTCAAGGAGAGTCCAGGTGGACTCTGAACAGGTGGGTCTTGAGTCTCTTGCGGAAGCTGGCGAGGGACTCTGCCGTCCTGACATGAGACGGGAGTTCATTCCACCACTGTGGAGCCAGAGCCGTGAAGAGCTGGGTCTTGGACGAGCGATGTTTGGTTGACATTAGTGAAGGTCGAACAAGTCGCCTGGCAGAAGTTGAGCGGAGCGCTCTGGCTGGGATGTAGGGTTTGACCAACGCCTGGAGGTAGGCTGGGGCAGTTCCATTGACTGCCCTAAAGGTCAGCACCAGAGTCTTGAATTTGATGCGAGCATTTACCGGAAGCCAGTGGAGATCGCGGAAGAGAGGGGTCACGTGGGAGAATTTCGGTAGGTTGAATACCAGGCGTGCTGCTGCGTTCTGGATGCGTTGGAGGGGCTTGGTTGCAGAGGCGGGGAGTCCCGCCAGGAGAGAGTTGCAGTAGTCGAGGCGGGTGATGACGAGCGCTTGGACCAGGATCTGCGCCGCTTCACGTGTGAGGAAGGGCCGGATCCTGCGGATGTTGTAGAGGGCAATTCTGCAAGATCGGGCCACCGCGGTGACGTTGGCATTGCAGGACAGCTGGTCATCTACCACCACACCAAGGTCTCTTGTTGTGGTTGAGGGGGAGACTTGGGTGTTCTCGATGGTGACCAGTAGGTCCATCTGAGGGCAGTCTTTCCCCGGTATGAAGAGGAACTCAGTCTTGTCAAGGTTGAGCTTCAGGTGGTTGGCGGCTGTCCATCTGCTGATGTCGGCCAGGCATTTAGAGATGCGTGTTGCTATTTGGGTTTCTGAGGGGGGAAAGGAGAGAAACAGTTGAGTGTCATCTGCATAGCAGTGATAGGAGAAGCCATGAGATGTGATTACAGAGCCTAGCGATTTAGTGTAAAGAGAAAACAGAAGGGGTCCCAATACTGAGCCTTGAGGGACTCCGGTGTCCAGGGTGCAGGGTCTGGACAGGGAACCGTTCCATGTGACCTGATAAGTGCGATGTGTGTGTTATGTGTTTGTTATCCACAATTACACAGTAAAACCTCTCGACGTTTTCACTTAACCTAGTATAACGGAGTGACTTAACCTAGTATAACGGAGTGACTTAACCTAGTGTTACGGAGTGACTTAACCTAGTATAACGGAGTGACTTAACCTAGTGTTAAGGAGTGACTTAACCTAGTGTTACTGAGTGACTTAACCTAGTGTTACGGAGTGACTTAACCTAGTATAACGGAGTGACTTAACCTAGTGTTACGGAGTGACTTAACCTAGTGTTACGGAGTGACTTAACCTAGTATAACGGAGTGACTTAACCTAGTGTTACGGAGTGACTTAACCTAGTGTTACGGAGTGACTTAAACTAGTGTTACGGAGTGACTTAACCTAGTGTTACGGAGTGACTTAACCTAGTGTTACGGAGTGACTTAACCTAGTATAACGGAGTGACTTAACCTAGTGTTACGGAGTGACTTAACCTAGTGTTACAGAGTGACTTAACCTAGTATAACGGAGTGACTTGAAGTAGTGTAACGGAGTGTCTTAACCTAGTGTTACGGAGTGACTTAACCTAGTATAACAGAGTGTCTTAACCTAGTGTAACAGAGTGACTTAAAGTCGTGTAACGGAGGGACTTAACCTAGTATAACAGAGTGACTTAACCTAGTATAACAGAGTGACTTAACCTAGTATAACAGAGTGTCTTAACCTAGTGTTACGGAGTGACTTAACCTAGTGTTACGGAGTGACTTAACCTAGTATAACGGAGTGACTTAACCTAGTGTTACGGAGTGACTTAACCTAGTGTTACAGAGTGACTTAACCTAGTATAACGGAGTGACTTGAAGTAGTGTAACGGAGTGTCTTAACCTAGTGTTACGGAGTGACTTAACCTAGTATAACAGAGTGTCTTAACCTAGTGTAACAGAGTGACTTAAAGTCGTGTAACGGAGGGACTTAACCTAGTATAACAGAGTGACTTAACCTAGTATAACAGAGTGACTTAACCTAGTATAACAGAGTGTCTTAACCTAGTGTAACAGAGTGACTTAAAGTAGTGTAACGGAGGGATTTAACCTAGTGTACCAAGGTAGACTGTTCTAGAGGAGCTAGAACAGTCTGGTCAGTTCAGAACATGACATCACTTCACTGTAATGCAGCCTTTAAAACCAGCCAGACCGTTAGTTGTAGTGAAGTGATGTTTAAAGGGGACGACAGTGTTCCCTTCCGGCCCTCTTAATCTCGTCTTCTGCATTGTCCACAGTGGCCTAATTCTAATCCGGCAGCAAGGGCGAGCATTACATCGGAAGACTTGGGTCTGACATATATGTGCCGACATGGCTAATCCAAACTGTAATCCTCCAGCGGGATTAGCCTTACTGTTTAGGAGGAGCCATATATCACTGGCCACTTCAAAGAAGACACAGAAAAGAGGCATTTTGACGCCAAGGCAGAAGATACGGTACATCCCACAAATGTGATGCAATCGTTGCCTTGTTTGAATTCATTGCAAACAACCATCATGTGGATCTTCTGACGATGAGAGCCGGATACGGTTCGCTATCGCTGTGATGCTAACTAGGCTACCGTGTCATTGTCACATCCATGTGATCCTATCCGCATCATTAATGGCCTGGGATTTAAGGCAGCCTGTCACAAGGACGTTGCTTCACTTCGGTCGTTCGGCCCCTTGCCAAACCAAACCATATCCTTAATACGCCAGAGTATCAACTTTCAAAAGCCATTCCACTATTTAAAGAGCACAGTTTGATACCTGTATATACAGTTACATTGAGAAATAATCAAAGAGTAGTAAATCTCGCTGGAACAAAGCCAGTTGACGTCCCGAACAGCAAAGTACACAGTTTAACACATTTATCGGTGTTATCTTCTCACTCTTTAATCATTTATATTTAGCACACTCAAAATGATTCACAGTGATGTGATGTTTTGTTTTTTTAAGACGCACATCATTAACGAGTAAGTGGAGTTTGGGCATCTTGCCCAAGTGAAACCTCGACCCGCGAACGCTGAGCTTGAACCCTTTTTGGCCGCGAGTCAAACATCATAACCACTAGACCTTCTTCCCAATAACACAGACATCATCGTCATCATCTGTGATACTGACAGGAATGTCAACCATGTATCCCTGAGTGAAAGGGTAACTCCCCCCCCCCCCGCTTTGCCAACCGGCTTTGCATGACTTCAATGTGGGCCGTGTATGCAGGTGATCATTGTTTACCTGGCGGCAGTATAGCTCAGGAGGTAGAGCGGTCACCTCATAACCGTTGGTTCGATCCCCCGGCTCCTCTTCTAGCAA
>CM051012.1:23779812-23784812 GCA_027704905.1 Muraenolepis orangiensis | reverse complement strand
AACCAGTTCTGCACGTAAATCACGTCAATTGTCTAATCGCGGGCCAAAGAAACCAGAAACCACCTTGTCACGGTCAGCCATGCTTTCTGTTTACGCTTGGCGTTGTGCACCTGGATCACTTTAAGTTCGATATACAAAAAAGTTTTAAGTCTCAAATATATCAAATGTAGTTTGTAGTCTGTAACGCGGAATTCATTACTAACTCTTCCCCCAAAACTCTGATTGGCTATTCACCAGCGCGGTGAGCTCTGCTGATTGGTTCACAGAGCCTCTGGCTCTAGACCCGCCCTAAGGGAGGATGGTCCTCCCTCACTGCCCTACACACTCATGTTAAAAAACACACTCACCGGCCGCTCGGGTCCAGCAGTTTAATAATGGACTTCAATGGGAAGCTTGGGGAGGACTGACCTTTGTATAGTTGTTTTTAATTGTGGTAGGGGGCGCTGTTGGTATTTTGACACGGGCACATGATTGTTGTGCCTTCAAAGTGTTGAAATAGTAATATTATCAGTATTTTCACAGATGAATCTGTTCATTTATATGTATTGATTTTTATTTTTTTAATTGTTGTTGTGGAGGATGGTCCTCCTTTTCCTCAATAGACGAGCCTCCACTGGTGTGTAGTGGTATATACACGTGTGTGTGTGTACATGGTACATACAGTTTTGTGTGTACGTGGTATATACGTGTGTGTGTGTGTGTGTGTGTGTGTGTGTGTGTGCGTGCTATGTATGTGTAGACTGTGTATGTGTTATACATGACCGTGTACCCATATCCATATCACTTCCTTTTGACGTGATGGGACATAGAAGTCATGCGGGAGGAAGTCCATACATATTTGATGAGAGAGAGAGAGAGAGAGAGAGAGAGAGAGAGAGAGGTGTTATTGCCATCATGTTTGTCTGCATGAGTGATGCAGTTTGCGGAATTGGCAACTTAACACACACACACACACACACACACACACACACACACACACACCACCATATATATATACACACACGCGCACACACACACACATACACACACGCGCACACACACACACATACACACACACACACACACACACACACACACAAAGACCTTCCATTTGAATCCTCAATGGACGACAACAGTTGTTTTTTTGTGAGGTGAAATTCCTGATTATAGTTGTGCCGTTGTGTCCTTGATCCCTCCCCCTCCTCCTCCTCCTCCCCCTCCTCCCCCCCTCCCCTCCTCCCCCTCCCCCGGACCGTCCTCACCCGGAACAACGGGAGAACATCAAGGTTTCCCGATTCGTCACGGCGTCTCATTGAGGAGAATTCCATGCGTTGCCATGGTTTCAGGAGGGTTCGCCGGGTGTTCACTCATTGTGCGCGACGACGGGGAGAGAGAATGAGTCTGTTTTGGTTTCTTTTTCACATCTTTCTTTGCTCTTTTTCCCCTGATAATCGACGCAATAATGCAAATCTGTTCACGCCGTTTGGACGAAATCCCCGGGGGGGGGGGGGGGGGGGAATCGTGCGTCCTTGATGTTAATTAACAACATCTATGGGGGTTTGGTTCTTAGAGTAGCTTCAGAGCTAACGCTACGGGCGCCACTCTCACACATCACAGGCCTGTACACACCACACACCACACACACCAGCACGTCCCTCCTCGTCACACACACCCACACACACACACCACACACACACACACACACACACCACACACACACACACACACACACACACCACACCACACACACACCACACACACACACACACACACACACCCACCACACACACACACCACACCACACACACCACACACACACACCACACCACACACACACACACACCACACACACACACACACCACACACACACACACCTCACACACCACCTCAATCTAAATCTGGAGGATTGAATCCTCATTATTTTGTCACATACATGTACACAGTTCCCATCTTCCGCCACAGGCTGAAAACTCACCTCTTCAGGAAAGACTAAATCCCACACAAATATCCTTCCACCTAGCGCGTCCTCATATCACATTTTACTAACAACTTATTGTACTTTTACCTGAGCACTGGTCTAGGGGTCTGGTGCCTTGCTCCAGGGATACCTCGGCAGTGCCCAGGAGACAAACTGGCACCCTTTTCCCAAGTACCAGTTCTCACTCTGTAATTGGTCCATTTCGGGGACTTGAACCGGCAACCCTCCGGTTCCCAAAGCCAAGTTCCAACAGACTGAGCTACTGCCGCCCAAACAGAGAACAAGAGTACAAATGCACTGCGCAGCTCCATCGCAGAGTTGAGTGGTTGCCCTCATCTTTGTAGTCTTTGTAGTTTTTGTATATGTGTGTGTGTCCCCTGACCACCGCTACGGCCCCCCCCGTCAGGGGACTCATCGACGGACCCATATGTGCCAACACCAACTTAACCCCACGACCCCAAACATCAGGAAAGAGACCTCAAACACACGGGAGAAACACAACCCAAAAAACCACCCAGTTGGGAACCAAAAGAAAACATGGAGGGGGAAAACACCGATCAGCTCAAACAAAACCAAAAGGTGAAAGTGAAACGCAAAATGACAGATAGTGGCTTCACTATTTGTCATCGTATTTGACATTGTTTGATGTACTTATTGGGTCAAATCCTGCGAGCCAACTTGTTGTACTTATTGTACCCGGGAACTGCTTCTGCTCTTGGAGGTTCTTGTTATAGGGAAGGACCTGCACTTAGGACTTCTGGTGACTAGTAGTTCTCTTGCCTTCCGGTTATATGACCTTATTGTAAGTCGCTTTGGACCAAAAGTGTCTTCTGAATGACTGCAATGTAATATAATGGAATGCCAAAGAGGACATACACATAATGTAAGATCAATTACAAACAAACCATCAAACAAGTCCATTTCAAGACATGCACAAGCACACACATTACGTCTGTATCTAGGGTCACACACAGTGTTATTCAGATATAGACATATGCAGACATATTCTGGGTATTTCAATTACACACATTACATTGAAAAGAGACAACACAGGACATGTCTACCGTGACCGCTTTGAGGCCATTACGACTATCCAGACGCCTTTTACTGTTGTTTTATTGCACTAATTGTGGCCATGGATATTTTGTGTTCCGGTCTCTGTTTTGACCATTTTACCATTTGTTTTATGTTTGGTGTCTAGATGCTGATGACATAAGGCTTCACGTTAGTTGTTGTGTCTCCTCTCCCGGGTTCAGATGTACTGTATATTCCTGGTATTTACTCAGAGCGTTTCAATGTGGGATATCTAGGTCAGCCCCCTTCAGATCTATTATCATGGGAGCACACTTCATTGGTCGCCCGCTATTAACCTGTCAGGGTGAGAGTGTTTGGTCCAAGTTGGTCACGTTGTGGTGTACACTAAAGGCGGCCCTTTTGTATCAGCCAACAGGGAGAAGGTGTGGACAGCTAGAAGGACCTTCAGGGTCCGTATCAGCTGAACACCTCGAGAGCGGACAGCAACGGACTGCATTTATATAGCGCTTTTCACCAAAGGGCTTCACAAGTTACTCTCTAACGTTCACCCATTCACACACACACACACACACACCACACACACCACGTTTGAAACAGGAGCGTGTGCCCATGTCTAGCCGAGTTGTCTCAGTGCCCTTCGGGCCGTGGATGATTATCTTAACCTTTTCATCAACTGAGAAGCCGGTTGGGGATTCTCTCATGATGGCTTTTACAGAGTCAATCAGATTCAAAGCGATTAATGAAGTGATTAGAGAAAGGAGAAAGCAGGGGATATTTACGTCCTCCGCCATCGAAGATTGGAGGAGGTCTGTCTGTCTGTCTGTCTGTCTGTCTGTCCGTCTGTCTGTCTGTCTGTCTGTCAGCAACAGAACTCAAAAAGTTGTCTACAGAATTGGACACAACTTGCACACATGCACACGCTTAAAACGATATGGATGGGAAGGATCGTTCCTATAATGTGCATGGACATACACACAGTGTTATTCAGATATAGACATATGCAGACATATTCTGGGTATTTCAATTACACACATTACATTGAAAAGAGACAACACAGGATATGTCTACCGTGACCGCTTTGAGGCCATTACGACTATCCAGATGCCTTTTACTGTTGTTTTATTGCACTAATTGTGGCCATGGATATTTTGTGTCCGGTCTCTCTCGGTTCTGACCATTTTACCATTTACCGTTTGGTGTCTAGATGCTGATGACATAAGGCTTCAAGTTAGGTGTTGTGTCTCCTCTCCCGGTTTGAGATGTACTGTATATTCCTATAAAAGCCCTTTATAAGCTAGTCTGTGGCAGAGGGGCCAGACCCAGACGTTGGGAGCTCTGGGAGCAGCTTTTGGAGAAGTGGTTGTTGTTTGGTAGCCGTCTCATTTCCTCGAATTCTGTCGTTAATGTGTTGACGTGACCTTTTATATTTTTACCCTTGTTAATTCCCGTATATATACGCCCCTCATTGCTTTATGCAAATGCATATATTCTTTTCAGATTAAATCGTTTTTTGGAATTATTTATTATTATTATTATTATTATTATTATTTGTACTCGTCCAACAACTCAATACAATAATGACTCATGATTTATGTATTGTTGTTGGGTTTGCATTGCGTACCAAGCCATGCACAGTGGACACCAACACACACACACACACATATATATATATATATATATATATATATATATATATATATATATATATAGCAATATATCAGGGGTCCAGATATTTGAATGAGGGGGGGTGAGACTCTACTCTATTGGAACATGTGTGCAGGACATGCTGGGACTTGTAGTGCCATGCAAGACGCAGGGGGTTAGAGATGCAGACCAAAATGAAGGATTGCACAGGAGGATCGAGTTTGGCCTTGTGTCTGACCCGTGTTTTATAACCACGCCGCAGTTGGATGTATTTGAGCAGGCCCTTGTAAAAAGGGTGGTATGATTATCTCTCTCTCTCTCTCTCTCTCTCTCTCTCTCTCTCTCTCTCTTTCTCTCGTTTCT
>CM051012.1:23774812-23777312 GCA_027704905.1 Muraenolepis orangiensis | reverse complement strand
ATCTCTAAACATCTTACAAGCGGCCGCGACGTTAGCTCGGGCCCTTGGGGTCGTAACAACCCGACTACCCTCTGGTCTCTCACTCTTAAGTCTTCACCCACCAGTCGGCTTCCCTCTCAGTCTTAACGACAGACGCCGGGCAGCGATAAGAAGAGTGTCGGAGACGGCGCCGTGAACTGAGCACGCCACCAAATATGGTGTGAACTTTGGACTTCGTCAAAATACCTCCCATTAAAATAAAGACTAGCGGAAAAAAGCTAGCCAGCTGCTATGGCACACCCGAAGTGTTTTCCCAGGCGCCGTTACAACACTGAATTATTATCCTGACGTTATTATTATTTGATACGATTAGACTCACACCTTCTCCCCGGGTCTTCTATTCAATTTACTGTGGACATCGATGGTGAGGTTCACTTTCTGAAAAAAAGGGGTGGATAGCGACACACGAGAGATAGCGACGGTAGCAACACAAGACAATCTACGGGAATAAGCCGCCATATTATCGACTTCCCATGGGCTCCCATTCATCCTCCTTAAGGCTCAAGGCTTTGACATCAATCTGAAGGAACTAGAAAATAGCCTGAACACAAAAGTCTTCAACAGCCCTCAGTTAGGAGTCACTTATAGAACAACACATCTGGGGGGACCATGCATCATGCATGATTCACTCAACAGGGAATAGATACTCTAGTATATTGTCATTGCACTGCACAAACGTATATGTACATAATACAGAGCAGAATGCTCATTTTGGTGGCGGCAGGATAGCTCAGTCTGTTGAGAGCTTGGGGCTTGGGAACCCGGAGGTCGCCAGTTCAAGTCCCCGAAACACCTGGGCACTGACACCTGGGAGCCCTTGAGCAAGGCACCAGACCCTTTACACTCCTTACTCCCCGGGGGCAGCTGTATATACAATAGCTGCCCACTGCTCCTCATACTAGGATGGGTTAAATGCAGAGAAACACATTTCACTGTGTGTGGTGTGTTGTTCATGTATTTGACCAATAAAGAGGATTCAATCCTCCAGATTCCGATTATTTTAAGCATCTTTTTGTCTTTCGCTGTGATGACATGAGAAGCCCTGACCACAGCCTCTCTGTCTCTCCTAACTTATTTTTTTTAAACCGTTTTATTGATCTTTTTATGATCAGTTTGTCAAGGCTGTGGGCCGCTGCCACTTCTCAGATACAGAATAGGAGGTGCGGAAGGTCACGGAAGGTATGTGCCGATACGTACGTTTGTTAGAGGCCATCTTTACGAGAGACGCGGTTTTGGCAGTAAACATGCCAGCCAACGCTACCTCTGCCTAGCCTCAGTTCACCAAACAAGTGAGGGTTTGTTTAAAAGACATTAATAGGGTTCACATTTGCGCGCTGTGTGTGTGTGTGTGTGGTGTGTGTGTTGTGTGTGTGTGGTGTGTGTGTGTGTGTCCCCAATTCCCCTTTGTGAGGATAAGGACTTAGTGCAACCTCGTCACAATTAGTTGCCATTTGACACACACCGCCTCCCCACAGAAAAGTGATTATGTTTCTTCGCTAAAACACACTGGGCTTCTTCCTGTGAGTTTTTCTGAGATTCTCCGAGGTAATTACAGAGCTGATGTCCCCCCCCCCCACCCCCCACACACACACACACACACACACACACACACACACACACACACACACAGCTAATCGGTTGTAAGAGGAGCTAAAATAGAAAGAGTTTAATCAATCATGTTATGTTCATAACTTTCATGTGTGCGGCGCATGAGAGCGAAAAGACAGAGAGAGAGAGATAGAGAGAGAGAGAGAGGTGTGAAAGTGTGTGGAGAGAGAGAGAGAGAGAGAGGAGAGAGAGAGAGTGAGAGAAGAGTGTGTGAAAGTGTGTGTGTGAGAGAGAGAGAGAGAGAGAGAGAGAGAGAGAGAGAGAGAGAGAGAGAGAGAGAGAGAGAGAGAGAGAGAGAGAGAGAGAGAGAGAGAGAGAGAGAGAGCGTGAAAGTGTGTGAAAGTGTGTGTGTGTGAGAGAGAGAAATAGAGAAAGACACAGCGAGAGAGAGAGATGGTGTGTGGTGTGTGTGTGTGTGTGTGTGGTGTGTTTTGTGATAGTTGTTGACGGGATTTTGGAACATTCATTCATTCATTCATTGACGTGGGGGATAAAACCCTCATTCATATTCATTTGGTTAAAATCATACACTATAAGATGAAGTAAAAAGGGGGTTTCGAAACCACTGCTAACACTACTACTACCACTACTACTACAACGACACCGACTACGGACTGGATACATCCAGGGCCTTGACTGCTCACTCCCTTACCCACAAGAAGACCCCCTCTGTGTGGGTCTGTGCGTGACCATCGGCGGGGTACGGTGGTCCTCGTGTGTCATAAAAAGGTGGAGTGAGCCTGGATTGGCTCAGCACTCTGAGGTGAATATGTTTGGATGGGTTAACGTTTGAGTCCCAGACCCCAGAGTGGGGTCGTTAACACAGAACGAGGACAGGGGGGGGGGGGGGGGC
>CM051012.1:23757312-23764812 GCA_027704905.1 Muraenolepis orangiensis | reverse complement strand
AGATAGTCCTAAAGTCAAGGCACAGAATACAAAGTCAACAGTCGAACAGTCGAACAAACGTGACTGCGGGTAAACGAGAAAAAAAATGTATCGGAAAACCCAGTGAAGAGCGGAATACTTCGGCCGTAAAACAATTTCTCTTTGGTTCAGCTGTATGAGTCTTCATGAGCCGTCGTGAGTCATGAGAAAAATATGGAAATGAGCTTGAAAATATTGAAAAAAATACTATGTACAAAAAAGGTACGTAAACCCCCCACCCCCCCATCCCCCCCCCAAAAAAACAACAACCTTGTTATAAATATGTCTAAAAACCACAGACACTATGTACATCTCTGGACCGAGGCACGCTGTTTTGTTTAATATATAATAATGTTGTCGCACATTCCAAGAAAAGTGTGTTTGACAGTTTGTGAATTCCGAATTAACGCTGGAGACACCGACAGGGGAACTTTGACATTTTTAACCTTATCTCTATCTATCTATCTTCGGGCGGCAGTATAGCTCAGGAGGTAGAGCGGTCGCCTCACAACCGGAAGTTCTGGTTCGATCCCCGGCTCCTCCTAGCAAAAACTGTCGAGGTGTCCTTGAGGAAGACCCTAACCCTAACTGCTCCCCGGGCGCTGTATGAATAGCTGCCCACTGCTCCAAATACTAGGATGGGTTAAATGCAGAGAACACGTTTCACTGTATGTCTTCATGTATGTGACCAATAAAGAGGATTCAATCCTCACGATTTGTTTGTTGTCTATTAGAGATCAAGTGTCAAACAACCTTATCTCTATCTACCTATTAGAGATATAGAGTGAAAGCAACCTCATCTCTATCTATCTATAGAGATAAAGTGTGTAAACAACCTTATCTATCTATTAGAGATATAGTGTTAAAACAACGTTATCTCTATCTATCAAGAGAGAGATTACTGAGAGATACAGTGTTAAAACAACCTTATCTCTATCTATCTGTTAGAGATACAGTGTTAAAACAACCTTATCTCTATCTATCTGTTAGAGATACAGTGTTAAAACAACTGTATCTCTATCTACCTATTAAGAGATATAGTGTGAAAAACGCCTGCAGTTGTTGCCGATTCTCTCTCTCTCTCTCTCTCTCTCTCTCTGTGTTTCTGGGGTGCAGCTAGGTGCAGATGCTCTGTACCCCAACTCTCTGTCTCTGTCAGAGAGTTGGGGTACAGAGTTTGCATCTGCGAGGATTGGCGACATCCGGTGGACAGACAGAAGTAGCACGGAAATGTAGGGTGCCGGCAACCAACGTTGTTTAAATGAAATAATACTGTCAACATGATCCAACGCATTGATGGGAGTTTTGTCTAACCCTTTTCTTTAAGGGTATTCTTTTTTTTGGATCAAGTGATGGAGTTATGAAAACAAAAATCACAACAACCTAAAATGTGGGAGGGGCCAATGTCTCCAGTGGTTTTTTTTTGTGTGGTCAAAGCGATGGCTGGCATGCACTGGTTCTCTACTATGGTTGGGATGTGCCAGTCGATATGGTCTGTGGGTAGTAGGCACACCGGTGGTGGTGGTTTTGGATTTTTAATTAAACTTTTTAAAACAATTTTTTGTTTTTTAAAGGGGAAGCGTCGCGCTAAACCCATTCCCTCACACACACACACAGGAGAGAACTGCTTCATCGCGGGTCTGCAACATCGACTGCGCTTCTGTGGCAAAAAAAAACAAATTATTCACGGAATCTTACAGAATCCTATAACTTTTACGAGAGTTGAAGTTGCAGACCAGCGAATGAAGCAGCAATTCTGTGATATTAGAAAAACTAGCCCCTTTCATTTTGCAATATGGGTGTTTGTGGGGGGTGGGGGGGTGGTCGGGGCTTGGTCTCCTATACACTCCCCCCTCCCCCCCCCCCCCCCCCCCCGCCTTTTAACAAACTCTGTTTCATCTGCTCCCTCATTCCCTCTTCCTCAGGATGATGTAGATGAGGCCGCTGATGAGGGACAGCGGGAAGGCCACCCAGGCCAGCACGTAGGCGTAGCCAAAGGAGGAGGAGACGTCGCGGTCCGGACTCATCACCGTGTAGATGATGGCCCCGCACATCACAAACAAACCTGGGGGGAGGGAGAGAGAGAGAGAGAGAGAGAGAGAGAGAGAGAGAGAGAGAGAGAGAGAGAGAGAGAGAGAGAGAGAGAGAGAGAGAGAGAGAGAGAGAGAGAGAGAGAGAGAGAGAGAGAAAGAGAGAGACAGACATATGGAGAGAGGGAGAGAGGGGGGAGAGGAGATCGAGAGAGACATATAGAGAGGGGGGAGAGAGGGAGAGAGATGGAGGAGAGAAATGGAGGAGAGAGATTGAGGAGGAGAGAGGGAGAAGGATGGAGGAGAGAGAGAAGAACGAGCGAGAGGGATAGAGATTGAGGAGAGAGACAGAGAACAAGAGAGAGAGAGAGAGAGGTGGGGAGAGAGAGAGAGAGAGAGAGAGAGAGAGAGAGAGAGAGAGAGAGGAGAGAGAGAGAGAGAGAGAGAGAGAGAGAGAGAGAGAGAGAGAGAGAGATGGGGAGAGACACAGGTAGAGATAGAGGAGAGAAAGAGAGAGGGTGGGAAAGGGAAAGAGAGAGAGAGAGAGAGAGAGAGAGAGAGGAGAGAGAGAGAGAGAGAGAGAGAGAGAGAGAGAGAGAGAGAGAGAGAGAGAGAGAGAGAGAGAGAGATTAGTTCCCTGTATTTCAGTTCAGTGCATGTATTTATTCATTGCGTGTCAGATGAATGTGTCACCAGTGCTGCTGCTGGCCTGCCAAAACAGCCCCTCCCCCGTGCCGCCCCGCCCCTCACACATGTGTGCACCAGAGGGGCGTGGCCCCCCCCTGTGCCCCCCCCCCCTCGAGAGCCATGAGGTCACACTCACTGGCCAGGATCTGGAAGACGGCGGTGAAGAAGAAGCGTCCGCCCTTGACCAGCCTGAACAGCTGGTAGAGGAAGGCGATGAGGGAGAAGAAGCAGAAGAGGACCGACAAGACCATGAGAGCCTGAACCGCCTGGATCCAGTCTGGAGGAGAGGAAAAAAGAAAAACCACAACACAGTTCAAAGTTCAACTCAAAGTTCAATTCCTCTCTTCTCTCTCTCTCTCTCTCTTGTGTGTTTCTTGTGTGCGTCGACAAGCGATGAATGAAGAGTTTGTCTGGATACTGTCGGAGTTTGTCGGCTACTTTGGGCCCTTGAAGGAAAGTGAGTGAGCGATGGACTGACCTTCATTACTGGCGGGTAGACAGTGGTAGCCCCCGTTTGTGGTGAGGCATTTGTACCACAGATCCGTGCTGCCAGTGCTACCGATAGTCCAGGCCTGGGAAACACAACAAGCAGACCAGACCGCGGTTAGTGGGTATCATCAACAGCTAAGCGGGGGAGCTTTTCTCGTTATTGACAGTCAAACAGACCATCAAGTCATCACATCTCAATACAAAATACTAAATCTTTTTATTGGCCATTTATTGGCTCCAAAACATTACCATACAAATATAAATAATATATGCAATCAAAATAAACCAGAAAAGAGCAGCAAAGTGACTGTTAAATTATATATATATATATATATATATACTCAACAAGCAAACTAGATCCCGAGTTAATAATCAGGCTTTAAGTATTAAATAGCCTTTCATGGCGTAATAGGAGTAGTAGGTAGGTCTTTATCGTTTAACCATTTAAGAACAAATGCAATAAAACAGGGAAATAAAAGATTAAATGAAAACTTACATTTGCTGCCGTTGAGACCAACAGAAGAACCAGAATGATAAGGTGCAAAACCAGCACTCCGAGAAGAATGAGCAGCATGTTTGTTAAGTGGATCTGCAAAAAGGGGGAATGGAGACAGAATATTTCACATTTAAGTGAGCAACACCAATAAAGCAAATGAAAGTGCTTTTCACACGAAGCACTTGACGAACACCACCACGGGGGGGCGCTGTTTCCCCACTCTACGTTAACCACAATGTTTACTTGCGTTGGGGGGAAAGTATCCTCTTACAACTACTCAAGACGATAAAACCCTGACGAGTTATGCTGATTTGGTTCTGCTTACATTTTAACGATAAAATGATGAATCGCATATAGTCAAAGATGCAATTAAGTTCAACCCCCCCCCCCCTCGCTCTAAGGCACAAACAATACATTAATATTCGTTCTCAAACTACAACTTATGCAGTGTGCTTGTATACTTATCAATCAATCGCTACATAAAGAACGTTTACTGCACAATGGATCCAGATGCGTTAGGATAAAGCGCACTGGGGTTTGTTAAAACCACCACTGAACAAACTCCATCCATCAGACTGGAAAACATTCGCTACGTAGTAAAGCAGGCTATACTCCAATAGGTCCCTTACTCCTAGATCACGACACAATCCTAACACACATAAAGGCACACAAAAAAACACAAGACTATAATCTCCACCAAGACCCTAAGATAAGAGTAAAGACCAAAACAGATCCAGGGTCCCATAAAATCCAGGAATAGTAAGTACAAAAAAACAAAATGGAATAAAGTTAAAAAAAAAAAACCGCTCACTCAGCAAACACACAACAACACTATTGTAAAAAAAAAAAAAAGGGCAAACTTACAAAAAGATAAGTTTGGAGAGGAAAAAGGTAGATTTCCGTGGACGAAAAGAAGCGTCGGTCAGTCAAACAACACCCGTGCGTAAAAGAGCCTCTAACCGCGGAGCCACAGATCCAGATGTGAAGCAACACGCCCCAGTCCAACTTCACTGTGCGTGCGAACACCGCCCTGCGCAACGCTGCTACGTCACCGGGCCGGGCCGTGTGTTCTCTATGGTTACGTGTAGTAAGGAGGAGGAGGAGGCTGGTCATCCACTTCGTACTGCTAGTAATGCATTAGTAGTGCCATTCGATTCGATTCGATTCGATTCGATTCGATTCGATTCGATTCGATTCGATTCAAATGTATTGTCAGTGTACAGCAGCACAAGTACAGTACAGAGAAAGGAATGTCACATAACCCCACCCTCGTACGCAGTTCATTTAGAGTTAATTATGTTCATCGTTCTATTATGATGATAAAAATGTCCTATTATAATTAATTGAGCTATACATATTCATAGACACGTCTCATCTCCATCTATTCATGAAGTGAATAATTCTGTATTTCTTTTAAAAGCTTGCATACTACTGAATAAAGAAGTGTTTTACACTTCCCTGTCGTAGTAGAGAGCTGGTTGTATGTGGTCGGTCTACTTTAATGAGGGGTGGATCACATGTCTGTTTGCACTACATGGATTATGCCCTGAAACATCAAAGTGTGCACATTTTACTATACACGTGTATCTTATTGCATGGGTGTGTGTGTGTGTGTGTGTGTGTGTCTGTGACAGAGTGTGTGTGGGTGTGTATTCAGCATGTGTTTCTGATTAGGTGTGAGCCTCTATGTGTGTTTGTGTGTGTGTGTGTGTGTGTGTGTGTGTGTGTGTGTGTGTGTGTGTGTGTGTGTGTGGGGGGTGTGTCGGTGCATTTTTTGGCATGTGCTTTTGCTTAGATGTGTGGTAGAATGCGTGTGTATGTGTTTTTGTGTTTGTTTGTTTGTGTGTATGTGTGTGTGTATCACTGTGTGTCTGTGTGTGTGTGAGTGTGTGTATATGTGTGTGTGTGTGTGTGTGTGTGTATCTGTGTGTGTGTGTGTGTGCTGTGTGTGTGTGTGTGTGTGTGTGTGTGTGTGTGTGTGTGTGTGTGTGTGTGTGTGTGTGTGTGTGTGTGTGTGTGTGTGTGTGCATGTATATGCGCGTGTGTGTGTGCATGTATATGTGTGTGTGTGTGCGTGTGTGCGTATATGTGTGGTACCGGGCGAGCCCTCAAGGGCCCCGCGGTATGCCCAGAATGCAGTGTGTGTGTGTGTGTGTGTGTGTGTGTGTGTGTGTGTGTGTGTGTGTGTGTGTGTGTGAGGTGAGCCTCGTGTTTACTCCTGGGCCCGGAGGAGGCAGGGCATGGCACTGGCAGGAGAGTTCATGAGTTGTGCTGCTGCTGCTGCTGCTGCTGCTCTCTATCCCAGCCCGCGCTCAGTCGGGGGAAGCGCTCGAGCTTCAGCGCTGAGCGATGGCCCAGACTCTCCCCGCTAATCTAGGGAGTCGGGGACGACAACACAGCGACTAACGGTGCCCAAATAAATGCAAATAATAATAAAACTAAAGGGCCCTCAGTAGAGTGCATGACTCCACCGGGTCCCCTTTGCCCGGTTATCTCTGGGGCTAAACAATCCCTCTAAAGCAACCGTTCCTCACCATGTGATCAGGTCCATTGGGTTCATCATCTACCCTTATTTAGCATGCACCTTATTCAAGTACCCCTGGATACGTATCTCGATATTTCCCTCAATGTTCTCATTTTATAATTGTCATTCCACCTAAACCCAACCAAACCAAGTTGTATGCAAATATGTCAGCAACTTTGTGAAATTGTACATCAATATTATTTGCCCTATCTCCCAATGCTAAAGAATCCTTAAAAAGTAACCTAACCACCAAGTGTTGTCCAATTCCACACAAAACGATTTGAGTTATCTTGCTGACAGACAAACAAACAAACTAACAAACAAACAGACAAACATAAACCTTGGTCCATCTTCGATGGCGGAGGTAATAAACAAGTATAAGTAAACAAGTATAGTAACAGCGCCGCGCCGGCTAACAGTGTACTGTATGTGTTCTATCGGTTGTGATTACATGGTAAGGGCGTCCAGCTCCCAGTCGGAAGGTGTCGGGTTCGATGTCCAGTCGTCCTAAACTTTTTTATATTTTTATAATTTTAATTTTACTGTAGCATATATGCTCTGTAAGGTGTCCTTGGGTGTCTTGAAAGGCGCCCCACAAATAAAATGTATTATTATTATTATTATTATTAATAAACCTGTGTAGTGGTAGTGGTTCTGCTGTGACGTATTACCTGTCTGTCTGTCTGTCTGTCTGTCTGTCTGTCTGTCTGTCCAGTCACCCGTCTGTTCAAAAGGTGCATTGGTAACACTTTCCTAAAGAGGTACATTAAGTAACCATTCATTAACATTAGTTAATGCAGTAAGAAGCATGAACTAAGGGTTAACTAACAACAGTTTACTAATGGTCTTGTTATGATTTACTAATGGTGTTCATGTTAACTAAGGTTTTACTTTACATTCATTTAGAGTAACCCACTCCCCCTAACCCCTAACCCCTAACCCCTAACCTAATGCTATATAATCATGCTTAATACTACATTCACTTATGTTGAATGGTATGAATGAATGGTACCCTTATTGTAAAGTGTAACTGGTACATTCTTGTGCTGGTTGTGTGTGTGTGTGTGTGTGTGTGTGTGTGTGTGTGTGTGTGTGTGTGTGTGTGTGTGTGTGTGTGTGTGTGTGTGTGTGTGTGTGTGTGTGTGTGTGTGTGTGTGTGTGTGGAGAGAGGCGGCACCGCTAACTGCACAGCAGGTGGTCGGAGGCTGAGTGCCCGTATTGCTTAGAGTGGCATCCCTGCATGTATATATTTAAAG
>CM051012.1:23730699-23741312 GCA_027704905.1 Muraenolepis orangiensis | reverse complement strand
GTATGTGTGTGTGTGTGTGTCGTGTGTGTGTGTATGTGTGTGTGTGTGTGTGTGTGTAACGGTACGTGTATGTGTATGTGTGTGTGTGTGTGTGTGTGTGTGTGTGTGTGTGTGTATGTGTTTGTGTGTGTAACGGTACGTGTGTGTGTGTGTGTGTGTGTGTGTGTGTGTGTAACGGTACGTGTATGTGTATGTGTGTGTGTGTGTGTGTGTGTGTGTGTGTGTGTATGTGTTTGTGTGTGTAACGGTACGTGTGTGTGTGTGTGTGTGTGTATGTGTATATGTGTGTGTAACGGTACGTGTATGTGTATGTGTATGTGTGTGTGTGTGTGTGTAACGGTACGTGTACGTGTATGTGTATGTGTATGTGTGTGTGTGTGTGTGTGTGTAACGGTAACATTTCTCGCCCCCTAACTGTGTGTGAGTACGAGGGGTGGAATGGACTCACCCAGTATGATGCCATTGGGCTGGGCGGGAGGCTGCCATATCAGCCTGACAGATGTGGTCCGCACCTCTGGGAACAGGATGCCCACAGGAGGCCCCGGCACTGACCCCCCCCCCCCCACACACACACACACACACACACACACACACACACACACACACACACACAGACACACACACACACACACACACACACACAATACAATATACAACACAATGAAATAAGATTGGAACAAACGCAGGCTGGGATCCCTAAATCTGTGTCCTTGAGCAAGGCACCCCCCCTAGGCTGCTCCCCGGGCGCTTAGAAATAGCTGCCCCCCCCCCTGCTCCTAAAATACTAGGATGGGTAAAATGTGTTAATGTCCCCGCTGTGTGGGACTTAGAAAGGACTAAAAAATAAAATTAAAATAAAATAAAGCTTTAGTTATTTATTTGCACTTCAGATGGCTCCAGATGAAGGGTGAGGTGGGGGTGGGCAGCGGACCACCACACCAAAGACGGGGGAGATCAGACAAACTCTCGTTTATTTTAAATACGCAATGCGGGTCTCGCTCGAGTGCTCCATTAGCCAACAGTGATGCGGTCTCCATGGAGACGGGGGGGGGGATGGGGGGTGGGGGGGTGGATGGGGGGGGGGGGAGATGGGGGAATCAGATTTAAATAAACAACGCTTTGCTTTTTTAAATTTTTGGGGCTGATCACACGCAACATTTGCATCTGTTGTGTCTTTTTTCGACACGGGATACGGCATCAGTGACACAGCACCTTGGAGGTGCTGAGAAGTGACACTTTTAACCTCCTTTTGGTTTTCCCACGACCACGGCTGAACTGAACAGTCCACCTGAAGCCAACTGACTGCTTTAGGGAAGAAAAACTGTTGTAACGTGATGTAACTTGATGGACTTATTGTGTCAAACCTAGGGAGCCAACTTATTGTACTTTTACCTGAACACTGGTTCTGCTCTTGGAGGCTCTTGTTAGGTAAGAAAATGTAATGTATTATATATTATGATACTATATATGTATATATATATATATATATATATATATATATATATATATATATATTATTATTATGGCTTGTTCAGAAGGAAATGCACTTATGACTTCTGGTGACTAGTAGTTATCATGCCTACCTATTGTTTAATGCATTTATTGTGTGAGTCGCTTTGGACAAAAGCATCTGCTAAATCAATTTAATGTAATGTAATGTAATGAAATGTAATGAGTCACCAACAGGCTGAAGAACTATAGAGTCTATTTTCCAACACAACGTGCTTACTGATTTAAAACCTCCACGCCACGTCTCTCATCATCATCCTTCCCTCCAATCGTTCAAAACGTTGTTTAATCGTCTGCTGTTGTGTTTCTCTGTTAGTGATGGTTTGTTTGTGTGCACACACACACACACAGCCAAACACACACACACACACACACACACACACACACACACACACACACACACACACACACACACACACACACACACACACACACACACACACACACACACACACACACACACACACACACACACACACACACACACACACACACACACACACACACAACCAAAACACACACACACATACAACCAAACACATAGCCAAACACACAAACACACATACACACACACACAACCAAACGTGTTCTTTCTCTGTGTGTGTCTTTACCGTCGTCCAGCGTTCGCTCCAGGATGGGCGGAGAGCTGCTCCGTCCGTCCCCGATGCGCGTGAAGGCCAGGACCTGGATCTCGTACAGGACGTACTTCCCCAGGGTGCTGAGCTGCACACTGTGGCTGGTGTTGCCCTCCACCGCCCAGGACCGGGGCGGTCTGTCCGAGTCCTTCTCCTTGTAGACCACCTGGGGGGGGGGGAAGCAAGAAAATTATAATACCGGCCAGAAGAGTGAAGGGAAATGAATGAAAAAAGTTTTCATTCATTCTTGTCATTTGTTTTTTGGTTTGTTATTTTTCCTCCCGATTCCGCCTGCCTGGCTATCGCTGTCAATTATGCGTCTTTCACTTTGACAAGGCCGGCGGTCAGGTTTGACATTGGCGCGCTTAACATTCAGATTTTCTTTTCAGCTGCTGTCAACATTGTCTTCACTTTAAATAAGTGTGTGTTTTGTTTATGGGAAACTGTCAGGCACTGCCAAAAAATATATTTTTGTGAATCATCAATTGACTAAATCGAGGCTGGCAATTGGACGGTTGGTTGTCACGGTGATCAGCAGCCAGTGGGGGGGGGGGGGGGGGGGCCAGACCTTGTATCCCAGGATGAGGCCGTTGCGGTCGGGCTGCGGGACGTCCCCCCAGCGGACCAGGACGCTGCTGGAGGTGGTGGCGAACGCGGACACGTTGGCGGGGCCGCAGGATGGCACTGCAAAGGGTCAGGGGGTCAAAAGGTCAGGGGGTCAAAAGGTCAGGGGGTCAAAAGGTCAGGGGGTCAAAAGGGGCACGTATATCCGCGTGTGGGCGCGTGTCAGGATCGTACCCCGGGCCGCTACCTGCGAAAAGGGGGACTCGTGTTCGCTCGTCTTAATCCCTAAGCCTAAAAAGAACAACAGCCCAACGCGGGTCGTCTGGATGGAAGAACGCCAACGCGGCAGTAATATTATTCTTTTAGTCTCTCGCGGTTACAGCGTTTCATCTTTTCCACTAACACATGGTGCTCCCTGCGCTCATCTATTGTAGCAACCCGTGGTTATTGCAGTGTGAGAGTGTTTGTGTTTGCGTTGACTGTTTTTTCAGATAGGGAAATTGTTGATTCATCGAGCGGTTTTAATAGCGCGCGAACGCATCAACTCAGACTTAACGCCTCGGCGTGCAGCCAGCAGTACGCCGACGCCTTTGTTACGACAACCCAAACCCAGACACAGAATACAACAATAGTCTAGGAGAATAAGAGGTACATGAAAGTATGTGTGTGTGTGTGTGTGTGTGCGTGTGTGTGTGTGTGTGTGTGTTGATGACAGCGACGTCCTCACCGGACTCCCTGGTTCTGCCGCGCACCGCCGGGCTCCAGGGCCCCGCGCCGATGCCGTTCAGCGCCTGGACTCTGACCTCGTACTGGGTCCACTCCTCCAGGTCCTCCACGGTGAACTCGCGCTCCAGCCGGTCCATGATGAGGTGGGAGAGGACCCCGCCTTTGGTCCCCGTCCGGGAGTACTGCACCCGGTAGCCCACCAGCTCCGGGTTTCCATTGTACTCCCACTCGGGGAGAGGCTGTGGAGAAGGGGGGTTGGGGATGAATAGGGGGCGGCAGTACAGCTCAGGAGGTAAGAGCGGTCGCCTCACAACCGGAAGGTGGTTGGTTCGATCCCCCGGGCTCCTCCTAGCAAAACCTGTCGAGGTGTCCTTGAGCAAGACACCCTAACCCTAACCCTGCTCCTGACGTGCTGGCTGTCTCCTTGCATCGCTGACTCCACCGTCGGTGGATGAATGTGTGTATGAATGGGTGAATGTGATATTTGACTTGTAAAGCGCTTTGGATAAAAAGCTCTGTGTCAAAAAGCATCCATTTACCATTACCATTGCACACACACTGTCACACTCACACGATGTAAAGCGCTTTGAGTGTCTTGAAAAGCGCTATGTAAATGCAATGAATTATTATTATTAAAAGGGTTGGGAGTCTGATTATCGGAGACGGTCCTCATTTGTGTCCGACACTACAAACTATTTATGCCGCGCTGTTTTCCCGCATAAACCCGGGAAACTTCCAATCGCTGGAAAACAACGATCTCAAAAAATGACTCCCGTGGGTGGTGATGCATAGTGATGAACCGCCAACGTCCTTCCCTCCCGTCGCACTACATAATATATGACATTTTTGCAAATGTGGATGAATTGCATTTCGATCCCGCCCACTTGAATGCAAAGCACCACAAACAACCCCCAGAAGCGCCGCGATCACATGATGAAAATGATCAAGTGCTTGTGGTCCAAATCCAAATTATTCCATTAGGGAAAAAGAGAGAGAGAGAGAGGTGTATTGATTGATCCTCTATTTATTCAGGTGCATCTCCTTTACAAGAGAGCGAGAGAGAGAGAGAGAGAGAGAGAGAGAGAGAGAGAGAGAGAGAGAGAGAGAGAGAGAGAGAGAGAGAGAGAGAGAGAGAGAGAGAGAGAGAGAGAGAGAGAAAAAGAGAAAGAGCGGGAGTAGATAACAACGCCTGCTACAACTGATTTCAACATCAGGGGAGAGAAATGAAAACAAAATGCTTTTCCTGTTTGGCATTTTCCTCTGTTTTGTGCCGCCGACCTGATAAACTACTTGAACGCCCGTTGAATTACACGGCGGGGGGGAAACCGTTAGCGATCTTACGAGCGGCAGAGCTAGCTGTTTGGAATGCCAAATGGGTGTTTTGCCTTCCACTTTGCACACACTAACACACACACCCGTACACACACACACACACACACACACACACACACACACACACACACACACACACACACACACACTAACACACACACACACACACACACACCGGCGTGTGCGCTGCGTTCAAAGCAGCCCCAAGCGGCGCCTTTAGTTCAACAATCACGTCACTTGACAGCATCGACAACACGGTATGAGCGGTGTGTGCCTTCTGGGCCCGACCACCGCCTGGTTTAAACACGCTGGTTCGCCACCACTCTCTGACTGGGCAGCGGGCGTATGCTAAAAGGTTTGTCGCATATGAAAAGGAAATGAAATCCTCCCGAATGGACTGGGATTTGGAAAACAAAACAGCAAACAGCAAAACTAGAGGGGCCCTCCTCAGTTGAGCGCATTCCCCCCCCCCCGCTACACCAAAAAGTCCCGCTGGATCTGGATTCGGATCCGGATCTGTGCCAAAATTGAATCCACTGTTCCTTGGCCCATAAGTAGTGTAACCACCAAGTCTTGTCCAATTCCGTACATTTGTTTTGGAGTTATCTTGCTCACAGACAGACAAACAAATAGACAAATAGGTAAACAAACGGGGTAAAAACATAACGTGCTCCCATCTTTCAATAGCGGCGGTAATAACCATATCCATGATACTATTTTGATCAATTTCAAGCACTGCTACCATGAAGAAAACAGACGTTATACTATAAAAAAAAGACTTTGCCACCACCGGCCGGGGCGCTGACGTACCACCCATCGCAGCCAGAGGCTGGTCTCGCTGGCGGTCCGCAGGGTCACGTTGGCGGGGGAGGCGTCGGGGGGGGCCTGTAGGGTCTGGATCTTCCTGGACGGCTGGCTGGCCGGGCTGGTGCCCACGATGTTCACCTGGCGCATGCGGAACCTGGGGGAGGCAGGGGGGGGGAGAGGGGCGAGGGGATGCAGGGGGGGCGAGGGGAGAGGGGAGGCAGGGAGGGGAGGGGGGCGAGGGGAAGAGGGGGGGGAGAGGGGCGAGGGGAGGGGGGCGAGGGGAAGAGGGGGGAGAGAGGGGCGAGGAGAGGGGGGCGAGGGGGGGAGAGGGGGGAGAGGGGGAGAGGGGGGAGGGAAGAGGGGGGGAGAGGGGCGAGGGGAGGGGAAGAGGGAGGGGAAGAGGGGAGGAGAGGGGCGAGGGCAGGGGAAGAGGGGGGGAGAGGGGGGAGAGGGGGGAAGAGGGGGGAAGACGGTGGAACCAGGAGAAGGGAGGCGATGAAACACAGCCTAAGTCACAAGACATTCTGCGGATCTGCTTCTGAATGGATATTTGGTTGTGTGTGTGTGTGTGTGTGTGTGTGTTCAGTCTATATATTCAGTGTGTGTGTGTGTGTGTGTGTACCTGTAGAAGGTGTAGGGGTTCAGATCGGTGACCTCCATTGACCTGGCGTCCGGCTCATTGGCCAGCTGATGGACGAGCAGCCACTCCTCGCTCTCTCCTATTACTCCCACCTGGAGACAAACGCACACACAACACACCACAAGTGTCTCACACTCGTCCACCTGTCTCCCCCCGAGCCCATCCTTATTCAGTGTTATTCATTAGGGGGACGCCGATCGGACGGAGGCGGAGGCGGCGGCGGCGGTACCTGGGCCTCCACCCGCCACCGAGAGATGGAGGTCTTGCCGTCGTAGCCCGGTTTGAACTGCAGCGTGACGGAGCGCGGCCCGATGTTGGAGATGGCCATGTTGGTCGGAGGGCCGGGCATCTCTGTAGTAAAGACACACACAGAAGACGCAAACCGTCGAGAACCATCGCTAAGTGGGTGGCAGGATCGCTCGGTCTGTTAGGACTCGGCTTGGGAACCGGCCAATTTTGCCGGTTCAAGTCCCCCACCACCTGGGCACTGCCCAGGTGCCCTTGAGCAAGCAAGGCACCAGACACCAACACTGCTCCCCGGGTGCTGTATATAAAATAGCCTCTTCTCCTGATACAAGGAGGAGTTAAATGCAGAGAAACGAATTGTGTCAGTGTGTGCGTGTGCGTGTGCGGCAGTATAGGTCAGGAGGTAGAGCGGTCGCCTCACAACCAAAAGGTTGCTGGTTCGATCCCCGGCTCCACCTAGCAAGAAAACTGTGGAGGTGTCCTTGAGGAAGACACCCTAACCCTAACTGCTCCCCTCTGCATAAATAGCCGACTGCTGCTCCTAATACTAGGATGGGTTAAATGCAGAGAATCTATTTCACTGTACAGTACTTGTGCTGTACACTGACAAATTTGAATAATTATTATTTATTTATGTCATGTATGTCAATAATAAAGAGGATTCAATCCTCCAGATTAAGATTCAAGCCATAGTGAGTTACAGCGTTTCAAGGGAGGGAGGGAGAGAGGGGGGGGGGACTACAGTGAAGACAAATACCGATACTAATATATATATATATATATATATATATATATATATATATATACACGGGCGGACAGGAAGAACAACAGACCTGGCGGCACGCCAGACGATATGGTGGAGGAGGAGAGCGCCCCCTGGCCCTTGGAGGTCATGCCTGCCACCTGGATGGTGTAGGTGGTGAGGGCGGTCAGCCCGGTCACCCGGTAGTCCTGGGTCAGGTTGGGCAAATAGTGAGTGACCCGAGTGTTGGTCCGGTTGAACTCCTCCCACGAGATGCGGTAGCCTAGCGGGGGGGGGGGGGGGGAGGGCGGGAGGGGGTAGGGGGGAGAGAGAGGGGGGAGGGGGGAGAGATACGGTAGACGAGACACTTTAGCCGTGGGATTTTTTTTTTTTTTCCTCCAAAACTGTTGTTATTGTGTTTCGTCTCCACCAGGGGCGCTGTTGTGCTGGACAGTCGCACACACACACACACACACACACACACACACACACACACACACACACACACACCACACACACACACACACACACACACACACACACACACACACACACACACACACACACCACACACACACCCACACACACACACACACACACACACACACACACACACACACACACACACACACACACACACAGGAAACACAGCCGGATCTCCCACACATCCTGTTGTGATAGTGCTGCCACTATCATAACATTGTCATCAATATTACATTACATTTTCATACTTCTGCTGGACATTCTGGACTCATTTCAGTTACTGCACTGTTCTGCGCAATTCACCATATGGATATATACAGTATCATCCATCCAGTCACTTTATTGATCTTTTTATTGTGTACAGTATTGTTAAAATATAGTGTTGTTTATAGTATATAGTACTGTACATAGCATAGTATATAGTATAGCATATCATAGGTAGTATATACTGTTGTTTATTGTATAGTATTGTTGTAGTAAATTCATACTGCAGGGGGGAATGGGGAGAAGGCATTCCTTTGTACTTTTATACTTTGATTTTATACTATGAATAAAAACATCTTGAACCTTGAACCTTGAACATCGTCAGTGGACTGATTAGACCAGATTTATCTGTGGAAACAGTCGACAACGCAGGGCTGACGGGACCTTTTGGTTCCTTGAAAAGTACTTCCTGGGGACTAAAGGTTGTGGCTACTTTCTGGGCTATTGATTACCAGTCTTAACTCTTCACAGGTTAACATTTAACTTTTTTCTAACACTAAAAACAATTGTTCATTCTCCAAAAAAAAACAAATCGATTTGACCTTTAGCAAAGGGCAGCTAGAAAAGAAACACAGACACCAGTTGTGTTTTATGTCCTGAAGACCCAGGTAGGATCAGACTAAGGTAGGATCAGATTAAGGTACTATCAGGTTAAGGTACTATCAGGTTAAGGTAGGATCAGATTAAGGTAGGATCCGATTAAGGTACTATCAGGTTAAGGTACTATCAGGTTAAGGTAGGACCAGATTAAGGTAGGATCAGATTACGGTAGGATCAGATTAAGGTAGGACCAGGTTAAGGTAGGACCAGATTAAGGTAGGATCAGGTTAAGGTAGGATCAGGTTAAAGTAGGATAAGGTTAAGGTAGGATTAGGTTAAGGTAGGACCAGGTTAAGGTAGGACCAGATTAAGGTAGGATCAGGTTAAGGTAGGATCAGGTTAAGGTAGGATCAGATTAAGGTAGGACCAGGTTAAGGTAGGACCAGATTAAGGTAGGTTCAGATTAAGGTAGGTTCAGATTATGGTAGGATTTGGTTAAGGTAGGATCAAGTTAATGTAGGACCAGTTGAAGTTAGGATCAAGTTAATGTAGGACCAGTTGAAGTTAGGACCAGTTGAAGTTAGGACCAGGTTAAAGTAGGAAGGTTTTCCTACCGGTGAGGAGACCGTTCTTCTCCTGGGGTTCCTTCCAGCTGACCTTCAGCGAGGTGTCCAGGATGTCCGTGAAGCTCAGGTGTCCCACAGCACCCGGGACTATGACACGATACACACAGGAAGCAACGCTAAACGCTTAGAGACTTCACACACACACACTCGTACGTTAGTTACATCGTTCGATTTCCTGGGTTCGATCACCCGTGATAAACACACGTCACCTAACCCTCCGCCGTAAGTAAAACCATCTCCAAACCTAGAGGGCCCTGAGTAGATCTCAGCCACACCAAGAAAATCCTCCTTTGATGCAATATGTGATATTTTGCCCTTTCTGCCAATATGCCAAAGAATCCTTCAAAATGTCCCCTGGATCCAGAATTGGTCCAATTCCACACAACACTTTTTGAGTTATCTTGCAACAGGCAGACAAACAAACAAACTCAAGGTGAAACTAGAGGGCCCTCAGTAGAGCGCACACCTCCGCCACACCCAACAAAAAGTCCCCTGGGGGGGGTCTGAACTCACTGTCCTCGTGCGTCCTGAGACGCTGGGGGGGCTACGGGGGCCGTCCCCCGGCGTGGTGAAGCACAGCACCGACAGGTAGTACTCGGTGTACTTCTTCAGGCCGCACACGTAGCCCACGTGGACCGTGTCCTGGAAGTTGGGCCGAGACGCCACCACCGTCACCTGGTCCTGACGACCTGGTTCCCACGCCAACAGCTGGGAGGAGGAGACGGAGCAGGTGGAGGAGGAGGAGAGAGAGAGAGAGGGAGGAGGGGGCAGAGGAGGAGGAAGAGGAGAAGGAGGAAGAGGAAGAGGAAGAGGAATAGGAGGAGGCGGAAGAGGAGGAGGGAGAGGAGGATGAGGAGGAATAGGAGGAGGAGGCAGAGGAGGAGGAGAGGAGGAGGAGGAGGAGGAGGAATAGGAGGAGGAGGCAGGAGGAGGAGGAGGAGGAGGAATAGGAGGAGAAGGCAGAGGAGGAGGAGGAGGAGGAGGAGGAAGAAGAGAAGGAGGAGGAGGAGGAGGAATAGGAGGAGAAGGCAGAGGGAGGAGGAGGAGGAGGAGGAAGTGGTGCAGGAGGAGGAAGAGGAGGAGGAGGTGGAGCAGGAGAAGAACAACAGAGCAACACAAGAGAGTAAGGTAAGGTTAATGATTTTTTAATTGGACATCATTTCACTCTTAAGTCGTTATCCTTGTTGTGTCCACTGCAACACATCCCCATCAACACCGTGAGGTATACTAAGAGGAGAAGTGTGTGAGTGTGTGTGTGTGTGTGTGTGTGTGTGTGTGTGTGTGTGTGTGTGTGTGTGTGTGTGTGTGTGTGTGTGTGTGTGTGTGTGTGTGTGTGTGAGAGAGAGATGGAGAGCGTGAGAGAGAGAGAGAGAGTGTGCTTGTGAGAGTGAGTCAGTGAGTCAGTGAGTCAGTGCGTGAGTGAGTGTGTGTGTGTGTGTGTGTGTGCGTGTGTATGTGTGTGTGTGTGTGTGTGTATGTGCCTGTGTGCGTGCCTGTGT
>CM051012.1:23715699-23720699 GCA_027704905.1 Muraenolepis orangiensis | reverse complement strand
GGGTGAATGAATCCCTCCGCTCTCCAGCACACACACACACACGCCCAACAGTGGATTATTGTGGTGCGAGGTGTGGTGTGTGGTGTGAGTGTGTGAGTGTGAGTGTCAGTGTGAGTGTGAGTGTCAGTGTGTGAGTGTGAATGTGAATGTGAGTGTGAGTGTGAGTGTGAGTGTGTGTGTGAGTGTGAGTGTGAGTGTGTGTGTGAGTGTGGTGTGAGTATAGAGTGTCAATGTGTGTGTGAGTGTGTGGTGTGAGTATAGAGTGTTGTGTGTGTGAGTGTGGTGTGAGTATAGAGTGAGTATAGAGTGTCAGTGTGTGTGTGAGTGTGGTGTGAGTATAGAGTGTCAGTGTGTGTGTGAGTGTGGTGTGAGTATAGAGTGTTGTGTGTGTGAGTGTGAGTGTGAGTGTGTGTGTGAGTGTGAGTGTGAGTGTCAGTGTGTGAGTGTGAATGTGAATGTGAGTGTGAGTGTGAGTGTGAGTGTGAGTGTGGTGTGAGTGTGTGTGTGAGTGTGGTGTGAGTATAGAGTGTCAGTGTGTGTGTGTGTGTGAGTGTGTGTGTGTGAGTGGTGGAGTATAGAGTGTCAGTGTGTGTGTGAGTGTGGTGTGAGTATAGAGTGTCAGTGTGTGTGTGAGTGTGGTGTGAGTATAGAGTGTCAGTGTGTGTGTGAGTGTGGTGTGAGTATAGAGTGTCAGTGTGTGTGTGAGTGTGGTGTGAGTATAGAGTGTCAGTGTGTGTGTGAGTGTGGTGTGAGTATAGAGTGTCAGTGTGTGTGTGAGTGTGTGTGAGTGTGTGTGTGTGAGTGTGGTGTGAGTATAGAGTGTTGTGTGTGTGAGTGTGGTGTGAGTATAGAGTGTTGTGTGTGTGAGTGTGTGAGTGTGAGTGTGTGTGTGTGAGTGTGGTGTGAGTATAGAGTGAGTATAGAGTGTCAGTGTGTGTGTGAGTGTGTGGTGTGAGTATAGAGTGTCAGTGTGTGTGTGAGTGTGGTGTGAGTATAGAGTGTCAGTGTGTGTGTGAGTGTGGTGTGAGTATAGAGTGTCAGTGTGTGTGTGAGTGTAGTGTGTGTGAGTATAGAGTGTCAGTGTGTGTGTGAGTGTGGTGTGAGTATAGAGTGTCAGTGTGTGTGTGAGTGTAGGTGTGAGTATAGAGTGTCAGTGTGTGTGTGAGTGTGGTGTGAGTATAGAGTGTCAGTGTGTGTGTGAGTGTGGTGTGAGTATAGAGTGTCAGTGTGTGTGTGAGTGTGGTGTGAGTATAGAGTGTCAGTGTGTGTGTGAGTGTGGTGTGAGTATAGAGTGTCAGTGTGTGTGTGAGTGTGGTGTGAGTATAGAGTGTCAGTGTGTGTGTGAGTGTGGTGTGAGTATAGAGTGTCAGTGTGTGTGTGAGTGTGGTGTGAGTATAGAGTGTCAGTGTGTGTGTGAGTGTGGTGTGAGTATAGAGTGTTGTGTGTGTGTGAGTGTGGTGTGAGTATAGAGTGTCAGTGTGTGTGTGAGTGTGGTGTGAGTATAGAGTGTCAGTGTGTGTGTGAGTGTGGTGTGAGTATAGAGTGTCGTGTGTGTGTGAGTGTGGTGTGAGTATAGAGTGTCAGTGTGTGTGTGAGTGTGGTGTGAGTATAGAGTGTCAGTGTGTGTGTGAGTGTGGTGTGAGTATAGAGTGTCAGTGTGTGTGTGAGTGTGGTGTGAGTATAGAGTGTCAGTGTGTGTGTGAGTGTGGTGTGAGTATAGAGTGTCAGTGTGTGTGTGAGTGTGGTGTGAGTATAGAGTGTCAGTGTGTGTGTGAGTGTGGTGTGAGTATAGAGTGTCAGTGTGTGTGTGAGTGTGGTGTGAGTATAGAGTGTCAGTGTGTGTGTGAGTGTGGTGGACGGAGCGCTTACCGGTCGGTCTCCTTGCTGAACTGTCCTCTGCCCACGTCATTGACGGCACACAGCCTGAACTGGTAGGACCGGGCGGGGATGAGACCGCCCACCGTCACCCCGGGGGGGTCCGGCTCGATGTTGGCCAGCAGCACCGACCACGGAGCGTCTGAGACACACACACACGCACGCACACACACACACACACACACACACACACACACACACACACACACACACACACACACACACACACACACCACACCACACACACACACACACACACACACACACACACACACACACACACACACACACACACACACACACACACACACACACACACACACACACACACACACAGCACAGACAGACAGACAGACAGACAGACAGACAGACAGACAGACAGACAGCATGGGAATATAGAGACAGACAGACAGACAGGCAGACAGACATACAGACAGACAGACAGCAAGGAAATATAGAGAGACAGCAATATAGACAGACAGACAGCAATGATGTAGAGAGACAGAAATATAGACAGACAGCAATGAAATATAGAGAGACAGCAATACAATACAAGATTGTTATAGACAGACAGACAGACAGACAGACAGGCAGCAATGACACAGAGAGAGACGGACATATAGACATAGATGACACCACAGAGATGAATTATATAGAGAGACAGCAATATAGACAGACAGCACAGACAGACCGAGAGAAGCACAGGCAGACGGATAACAAAGAGAAACAGAAAGAAGGCATTATTAGCACAGTATAAATCCCTGGGCAGAGTTCAATCTATCCCTCGCTACTCTTCTTCTTCTTCTTCTTCTTCTTCGTCTCTATTCTTTCCCACCTCTTTCCCCTCCTCTAGTAGCGAGTACAGCGAGTGAACTCTTTACAGGCAAACCCTGACGCCCACGCTACGCTAACATCTCCGAGGCTCCTGTCCAGGGGGAGAACACACACACACGCAGGAGGGGAGGAAGATAGATGGATGCGCGGCCGTTCTCAAAGCCAGGGCCAGGGCGTAGGGTGAGGGCCACTCACTGTTCTCTGAGACCTCCAGGATGTAGCGGATCAGGGGGCTGTTTCCGTCGAAGGTGGGGGCCCACGTCAGGTTGACGGTCCGCCTCTCCGCCGCGCTCAGGGCCGCCAGGGGGTTCTCCGGGGCGTGGGGCAGCTGCCTGCCAACCGGGGATTAGTATGGTGGTGTGTGTGTAATGGCGTGTGTAATAGTGTGTGTGTGTGTGTGTGTGTGTGTGTGTGTGTGTGTGTGTGTAATAGTGTGTGTGTGTGTGTGTGTGTGTGTGTATGTGTGTGTAATGGTGTGTAATGGTGTGTGAGTGTTTGTGTGTGGGAGCATGTGTATGAAAGCAGGAAAGTGGGAATGTGTGTGTGTGTGTGTGTGTATGTGTGGGTGTGTGTTTGTGTGTGTGTATGTGTGGGTGTGGGGGGAGGAGGGGAAAAGTGGGTTTAAAAGTGTGATTGTGTGTGTGTATTGAAAAGCATGGATGTGTGTGTGTTTGTATGTGTGTGTGTGTGTGTGTGTGTGTGTGTGTGTGTGTGTGTGTGTGTGGTGTGTGTGTTGGTGTGTGTGTGTGTGTTTGTATGTGTGTGTGTGTGTGTTTGTGTGTGTGTGTGTTTGCGTGTGTGTGTGTGTGTGTGTATGTGTGTGTGTGGGGGGGAGGGGGGGAAAGTGGGTTTACAAGTGTGATTGTGTGTGTGTGTATTT
The DNA here is from genome assembly GCA_027704905.1 of Muraenolepis orangiensis. Taxonomy (NCBI): domain Eukaryota; kingdom Metazoa; phylum Chordata; class Actinopteri; order Gadiformes; family Muraenolepididae; genus Muraenolepis; species Muraenolepis orangiensis. The sequence goes on along the minus strand of CM051012.1, from coordinate 23,717,110 downwards.
AAAAGCATGGATGTGTGTGTGTGTGTTTGTATGCGTGTGTTGTGTGTTTAAAAGCATGGATGTGTGTGTGTGTGTGTGTGTGTGTGTGTATGTGTGTTTGTGTGTGTGTGGGGGGAGAGACAGAAAGTGGGAGGGAAGGGAGAGAGAGAGAGAAAAGGTCAAAACTAAACACCGAGCCGCATTGCTCTGGTAGTGAGTAGTCTGGTGGAATAGACACGCACGCACCCACCACCCACGCACGCACGCACGCACACACACACGCACGCACGCACGCACACACACACACACACACACACACACACACACACACACACACCACACACACACACACACACACACACACACACACACACACACACACACACACACACACACCACACACACACACACACACACACACACACACACACACACACACACACAGAGGAGGAGGAGGTGGTGGTGGAACCACAAGACAAGACAGGTCCAGACAGGTGTGTGGGCGGGGGGGCGGAGCTAGCTAGCCGGGGGCCTCACCTGACCCTGAGGTGGGCGCTGCGGGAGTCGTTGCCCCCCACCGAGGTCACCCTGCAGGTGTAGGTGCCGATGTCCCCGGACCAGGTCTGGGAGATGTGCAGCGTCCCGTCCGGGTCCTGCCGGAGACGGGTCGACGAGGCCGTGGGGTCCATCAGGGCGCCGCTCTTCTCCCACGAGTGCCTGGGGAGTAAAAAGTGTGCGGGGGTTAAGGTGAATGTACACTACATTACATTATTAGAGTCATTTAGCAGACATTTCGCTTTTATCCAAAGCGACCGACAATAGTGTGTTTCCACAAAGGGAAGGTAAGAGGACAACTAGTCACCAGAAGTCAAAAGTGCATTTAATGTCAAACAAGTTCTCCAAGAACTGAACCGGTGCTCAGGTAGAAATTCAATAAGTTCAGGTAAAAGTACAGTAAGAAGTAGAATAAGTTGGCAAACAATATATAACAATATATATAACAATATCTAGCTGATAATCTACTTCTAGATAATCGAGGTCGGATCCGGGTAGTGTGTCCTGAAGAGATGGGTTTTCAGCCTGCACAACATGGACGGCGAGGCCTGTCACGTGATCAGAATGACTAACCACAATCGGAATGACTTTATTGTCATTGGAAAAATTGTGTCGCAATTCCTCACGGTCACTCTTTACACACAGCGACAGCAGTTGAAAATGTGAATTATTAAAAAAGGAAACTCAACAAAATAAACTGATAAAAATTGCCATACATGTGTTAAAATATAGATAGACATATTGCAGAAAGTTTGAAAAATATATATATTATATATATAGAGAGAGAGAGAGAGAGAGAGAGAGAGAGAGAGAGAGAGAGAGAGAGAGAGAGAGAGAGAGAGAGAGAGAGAGAGAGAGAAAGAAAGAGAGAAAGAGA
>CM051012.1:23708199-23713199 GCA_027704905.1 Muraenolepis orangiensis | reverse complement strand
CCGCCGTAGATCTGACACGTTTAATTATGAGACAGCGGTGACGTCATTAACGGAGGACTCTTCATTCATTCATTTCATTCAGCCGTGGAGCTCATATATATATATATATATATAGTCCTCTACTTCAGTGGTTCTCAAATGGAGGTGTACGTGTACCCCTTAGGGGTACTTTGAGGGTCGCAGGGGGAGTATTTGAACGTTTTGAATGTATCCCGAATTCTAATCTGGAAATCTTTCCGATGAATGACAGAAATCGTAAGTGGAAGCCCCAGATGTTTTTAAATTTATTTAAGTATTTAATTATTCAAATTTGTCAGCACAGCGAAAGGAATGTCTCTGCATTGAACCCATCCTAGTGTTAGGGGTCAGCGGTCAGCTGTTTATACAGAGGGGAGCAGTTAGGGTTAGGGTGTCTTGCTCAAGGACACCTCGGCAGCTTTTAACGCTAGGAGGAGCCTAGGAGGATCGAACCAGCAACCTTCCGGTTTGTGAGACGACCGCTCTACCTCCTGAGCCGTACTGCCGCTCATTGAATGTACACATTCAGCAATTAATATGCGCATACCTAATTTATATTCATTTATTTCCCCCCCCCCCGCTCTGTCCCTCGCTCCACACCTACCGTACGCTCACGCTGGGGTCATGGGTCACGCCACAGCTCATGACCGCCTTGGTGCCTTTGATGACGCTCTGGTCTTGCGGCGGTCGTGTGATCCGGGTCCTCGCTGCGGATAGATAAAGGAGGATGGAGAGGCGGGGGGGGGGGGGGGGGAGAGGGAGGAGGGGAGGATGGGAGGAGAGGAGGAGGGAGAGGGAGGCGGGGGGGAGGGGAGGGAGGTGAGGGGGAGAGGGAGGAGGGGAGGCGGGGGGAGGGAGGAGGGGAGACGGGGGGGAGGGAGAGGGAGGAGGGGAGGATGGGAGGGAGGAGGTGAGGAGGGGTGGGAGGGAAGGAGGGGAGAGGGAGGAGGGGAGGTAGGGGGGGGGGGGAGAGAGGGAGGAGGGGAGGGTAGGGGGGGGGGGGGGGGAGAGGGAGAGGGAGGAGGGGAGGCGGGGGGGGGGAGAAAGGGAGGAGGGGAGGTGGGGGGGGGGGGAGAGGGAGGAGGGGAGGATGGGAGGAGAGGAGGAGGGAGAGGGAGGCGGGGGGGAGGGGAAGTAGGTGAGGGGGAGAGGGAGGAGGGGAGGCGGGGGGGGAGGGGAGGTAGGTGGGTGGAGGAGGGGGGAGGGGAGGAGGGGAGGTAGGGGGAGAGGAGGGGACAAATGGGTGAGGTCAGGTCACCCACCTGAATACGCACGCTTAGCCTAGCAAGGCTAATCTTAAGCGTTTGACTACCCAATGTTCAATTCAAATCTTTGCAATTGCAGCGCATGAATATAAAGTACATTACCCTCAGTGACTCTGTATATATATATATATATATATATATATATATACTGTATATATATACTGTATATATATATATGAGCGATATCTTTTAACAAGACCGGGCAAGAGAGAGAGAGAGAGAGAGCTGTTACCTAAAAAAAATGTATTCTATCTATTCTATCTATAGCTCTGAGAATACATTAAAATACGGTCATTCTTCCAGAAGATTTTCTACATACAGGATTTCTCAATTTAATCATTTTCACAACATATTAATATATTTTTGGACACAAATCTACCATTTTTGGATTCAACAAACATTATATTACATTGCAGTCATTTAGCAGACGCATTAGTCCAAAGCAAATGACTGAATAACCTAATTCGGTTATTCAACAGGTAGACAAGAGAACTACTAGTCACCAGAAGTCATGAGCGCATTTCCTTCATAACAATCCATACTATTATAAAATATACATGCATATACACATATTTGGTTCATAATTAGGTCATTAAACATAGGTAGGCAAGAGAACTAGAAAATAAAATGCACTTTTGACTTCTGGTGACGAGTTGTTCTCTTACCTTCCCTTTGTTGAAACACACTGTTGTTAAGTCACTTTGGATAAAAGCGTCTGCTAAATGACTGTAATGTAATGTAATGTAAGGTAATGTAATGTCATGTAACTACTAGTCACCAGAAGCCAAGTGCATTTCCTTAATAATATAATATATACATACACATGTATAATAACATAGTATATAATACATTACATTACAATACAGTCATTAAATAACAGGTAGGCAAGATAACTACTAGTCACCAGAAGTCATAAGTGCAACAAGCCTCCAAGAGCAGAACCGGTGCTCAGGTAAAAGGACCTTTAAGTTGTCTTAAAATATTTGACACAATAAGTCCAAGTCCAAAAGCTAATCAACAAGCCGCCTGGCGATCCTCTCCTGCTCCTCACCCCAGACCACGAGGTCAGCGGCGGCCTCGTCGATGCCCCGGGAGTTGCTGGCCATGCAGGTGTAGGACCCGGCGTCCGACAGGTGGGCGGGGCTGACCAGCAGGCTGCCCGACTCCAGCAGCGTGAAGCGGGGCAGCTGCACCGAGCCGCTGGCCAACACGCGCTCCCCTGGAGGAGGAGGAGGAGGAGGAGGAGGAGGAAGAGGAAGAGGAAGAGGAGGAGGAGGAGGAGGAGGAGGAGGAGGAGGAGGAGGAGGAGGAGGAGGAGGAGGAGGAGGGGGAGGAGGAGGAATAGGGGGAGGAGGAGGAATAGGAGGAGGAGGAGGAGGAGGAAGAGGAGGAGGAGGAGGAGGAATAGGAGGAGGAGGAGGAGGAGGGAAGGAGGAGGAGGAGGAGGAGGAGGGGGAGGAGGAGGAGGAGGAGGGGGAGGAGGAGGAGGAGGAGGAGGAGGAGGAGGAAGAGGAAGAGGAAGAGGAAGAGGAAGAGGAGGAGGAGGAGGAGGAGGAGGAGGAGGAGGAGGAGGAGGAGGAGGGGGAGGAGGAGGAATAGGGGAGGAGGAGGAATAGGAGGAGGAGGAGGAGGAGGAAGAGGAGGAGGAGGAGGAGGAATAGGAGGAGGAGGAGGAGGGGAAGGAGGAGGAGGAGGAGGGGGAGGAGGAGGAGGAGGAGGAGGAGGAGGAGGAGGAGGAGGAGGAGGAGGAGGAGGAGGAGGAGAAGCAGCAGGCGGGTAGATGTGTGAACAGTCGCACCGCCAGACGAAAAACAACAACAACAAACGTTTTTATTAGATATTAGCGACTGCTGCCGTCTTTATGAGAGAGAGAGAGAGAGAGAGAGAGAGAGAGAGAGAGAGAGAGAGAGAGAGAGAGAGAGAGAGAGAGAGAGAGAGAGAGAGAGCAAGAAAAAGAAAAAGAAAAAGAAAAAAGAGAGAGAAATAATGAGGAATAGACAGATAGAGCAGAGAGAGGGAGAGATATGTATTCATTGTTAATATTTTAGCACTTTCATCCCAACCGTTTACTATGAAAAAGAGAGAGGGAGATGAAGAGAGAGAGAAAGAGAGAGAGAGAGGAGATATATGTATTCATCGTTAATATTTTAGCACTTTCATCCCAACCTATCTTCCTCTCGTGTATTCTAATCCACGGCAGAGGAAGTTGTTGTGTGGTGTGTGAAGGTCTGCGTGGAAGTGTTTAAGTGTGTGTATGGAAATTTAAAGCCAGATCTCCACATGAGCGTTAGACAGTAAACATGTCTAATCTAGAGTAGTACTGGGTTCGATCCCCAACCAGAGACCATCCCTGAGAGAGTTCACGTTCTGTTTCTCCCTGCACGTCGGTGTGGCCTCCATCCAAAAATAATTAAAAATGCTCGGACCAATCAGCGCTCAGGGGGAGGAAAGGTGAAGCTATCTCTATGGAGCTATCCAACTCGCATTGGTCCGAAGCAAACGATGCATAGTAATTATTCAAATGTGTCAGTGTACACAAGTACAGTGCAGCGAAAAGGAATGTCTCTGCATTGAACCCATCCTAGTATTAGGCGCAGCGGTCAGCTACTCATACAGAGGGGAGCAGTTAGGGTTAGGGTGTCTTGCTCAAGGACACCTCCTTGACAGTTTTCTTTGCTAAGAGGAGCCTAGGAGGATCGAACCAGCAACCTTCCTGCGGTTGTGAGGCGACCGCTCTACATCCTGAGCCGTACTGCGGCCAAGCATACAAACAACGTTAAGAGATGAACAGCAGTCTGTACCCAAGGCTTTTCTCAGATTACAAACAGTTGTTTGCTTCACTTCCAACCCGAGCCAAAGAGAGCCAAAGAGAGCCTGAGCATCTCTCTCACTGGTTGCCTGCCTGGAGTTTTTTTTGTTCTTTGGAAATCAGTCGGTCCACCAGCCGAGGTCAGGCTTGATATTCAGACGTCGATATTCATTGCAAAAAAAACCTCAGACATGGATATCGGGGACGGCCTCTCGAGGCCGGGCTCGCCTATTATCCCTGTTTAAATGACCTCACTTTAAGAGAAAAGTCGCTAAAGATCAGAAAGTTTGATAAATCAGTGAATCGTCAAAAGTGAAGTGAAACATTGAATATAGAAAAAGATAAAAGATAGAAAAAAAAGTTAAATCGAAAGACGGAGCGAGAGAGAGAGAGAGAGAGAGAGAGAGAGAGAGAGAGAGAGAGAGAGAGAGAGAGAGAGAGAGAGAGAGAGACACAGAGGGAGATCGGGCGAGAAAGAGATGAAAGAGCGAGAGAAAGAAAATGGTCTCAGTCGGACACCGAAGTGATATATTAGAAACCAAACGGCGTAAGAGTCAGAGAGAACACCTTTGTTCAAAAAATAAAAAAGAGTGAAAGAGCTTATTCCCAGAGTTTCTTTTAACGCCAACATCTTTTTATATTCCAGCCTCACCCCTCACTGCCAGGTGACGGCTCGCCTGTTAGCCCCGCCCCCCTCACCTTTCTGCCAGGTGACGGCTGGCCTGTTAGCCCCGCCCCCCCTCACCTTTCTGCCAGGTGACCGCTGGCCTGTTAGCTCCGCCCCCCCTCACCTTTCCGCCAGGTGACCGCTGGCCTGTTAGCTCCGCCCCCCTCACCTTTCTGCCAGGTGACCGCTGGCCTGTTAGCTCCGCCCCCCCTCACCTTTCTGCCAGGTGACGGCTGGCCTG
>CM051012.1:23695699-23698199 GCA_027704905.1 Muraenolepis orangiensis | reverse complement strand
CTTGCGAGCTATGAATACGGATCAATGTTTCAGTCGGTCCCGTCAGTCCAGATCGTCCAAGTCGGAGCCCAAACGAGCTAAATTGAGAAAATTCAACGACAATTATGTTGAGTTTGGTTGTTTTGAGAATAGCGACGGGGGACCGAAGTGTGTCATGTGTCTTCAGGTGTGAATATGAATATGAATATGATTTATTCAGATCGTTCTGCCAATTATTTGAATAAGGAGAAATACGTTTATTATTTGAATGTTGAAGCACTTAATGAAAGTCAGCCTTAGACTGGTGATTTTACATTTCCTGGGTTTATTAGGACTATGCCACATTTTGTTACTGTTCAAAGTCATAGTACTATGTCTTGTTGCTGTTCATCTTGTTACAGTTTATAGTCATAGGACTGTCTTGTTACTGTTCATCTTGTTACAGTTTATAGTCATAGGACTGTCTTGTTACTGTTCATCTTGTTACAGTTTATAGTCATAGGACTATGTCTTGTTACTGTTCATCTTGTTACAGTTTATAGTCATAGGACTGTCTTGTTACTGTTCATCTTGTTACAGTTTATAGTCATAGGACTATGTCTTGTTACTGTTCATCTTGTTACAGTTCATAGTCATAGGACTATGTCTTGTTATTGTTCATCTTGTTACAGTTCATAGTCATAGGATTATGTCTTGCTACTCTTCAAAGTCATAGGATTATGTCTTGTTACTGTTCATCTTGTTACTGTTGAGTCAAAATGCAATTACAATACAATTACCATCTGTTTAAAAGTGGTATTAACATGATTCAAATTTAAATGTGTTTCTGTCTACGAAACTGGTCTTAAGTATTAAGGTTAAACATTTTTAGAATACAAATAGTTCCAATGGCATCTCATAGTACAAATAGTAGTAAGTGTATATTTAATGTGTCTTTGTTATGATTTTGAGGGGATCCCCTTACAGGAGTCCGTGGCCTAAACACCCCTATAGCACAACCCCTGCGATAGGGGCTATAGGAGAACCACATGGTACATCTGATCCTGATACGGTTCTATAGGAGAACCACAGGGTACATATTACCCTAGTCAGGTTCTGTAGGAGAACCACATGGTACATCTGATCCTGATACGGTTCTATAGGAGAACCACAGGGTACATATTACCCTAGTCAGGTTCTATAGGAGAACCACATGGGACATCTGATCCTGATACGGTTCTATAGGAGAACCACAGGGTACCTATGACACTAGTGAGGTTATATAGAAGAACCACAGGGTACTTTATGTTCTATAGGGGAACCACATGGTTAATCTGATCATGATAAGGTTCTATAGGAGAACCACAGGGTAAATATGACCCTAGTGAAGTTATATAGGAGAACCACAGGGTACATGAGGTTCTATAGGAGAACCACAGGGTACATATGACCCTAGTGATGTTCTATAGGAGAACCACAGGCTTCATAGGATCCTGGTGACGTTCTATAGGAGAACCACAGGGTACATGCGGTTCTAAGGAGAACCACAGGGTACATACGGTTCTAAGGAGAACCACAGGGTACATATGACCCTGATGAGGTTCTATAGGAGAACCACAGGGTACATATGACCCTAGTGATGTTCTATGGGAGAACCACAGGCTTCATAGGATCCTGGTGACGTTCTATAGGAGAACCACACGGTACATACGGTTCTAAGGAGAACCACAGGGTACATACGGTTCTAAGGAGAACCACATGGTACATACGGTTCTAAGGAGAACCACAGGGTACATATGACCCTGATGAGGTTCTATAGGAGAACCACAGGGTACATATGACCCTAGTGATGTTCTATGGGAGAACCACAGGCTTCATAGGATCCTGGTGACGTTCTATAGGAGAACCACAGGGTACATACGGTTTTAAGGAGAACCACAGGGTACATACGGTTCTAAGGAGAACCACAGGGTACATACGGTTCTAAGGAGAACCACAGGGTACATATGACCCTGATGAGGTTCTATAAGAGAACCACAGGGTACATCTGACCGTGATGAGGTTCTATAGGAGAACCACAGGGTACATCTGACCATGATGAGGTTCTATAGGAGAACCACAGGGAAAAAAGGACCCCGGGCGGCGTTCTATAGGAGTATCAGACACTGTTGCAGTTATATAATGTTCACGGCTCTCGATATAATGATGATTACATCACTAATCACACCTCTTCATGGGAAAAGCTGTTATTTGGAGAGCAAATAGTAGCAGTGCGGTGTGATTAAATCAGTGATGGGTAAAGACAGGGTCTCTGCTGTGTCCAATCAAAACAAACTGAAGGGAGAGGAACCAGGAACAAACCACGATGTATCCACCCGTTCCACGTTTGTTTTTGGGGACAGATGATGTTGTGATGAGAGGTGGGTGAACAGGCCAGCAGGGCCAGCAGGGCGTCAATGACAACCAGCAGACACCATGAAGAGCAAGTGAACCCAAAGCAAGCCTGGCATTTTAAATGTTTTCATTTGCATTGACGTGTCAC
>CM051012.1:23670699-23675699 GCA_027704905.1 Muraenolepis orangiensis | reverse complement strand
GGGAGACTGGGCAGTCAGGCGTGAAAAACTGACGGATCGGTCTGATACACAGACAGACAGGCAGACAGTGAGACAGACAGACATACGAGGAGACAGGGAGAGAGACAGACAGACAGACAGACAGACAGACAGACAGACAGCCTGAACAGGCAGACGCACAGCCATGGGCAGATCGGTCTGATAGACAGACAGACAGACAAACGGTGAGACAGGGAAACAGGGGGACAGACAGACAGACAGGCAGGCATACAGGCCGAACAGGCAGGGTGGCCTGACAGCCGGACAGACAGACAGACAGACCAAACAGGCAGATCGATCTGACAGACAGACAGACAGACAGACAGACGGACAGACGGACAGACAGACAGGCAGAGTGCTGTTTATGCAGCATGAAGATTGGACGACTGGCGTGTCCTTCTCCCCCCCGGCGTCTGTAAGGGCCTGCGGGGGTCAAGGTGATGGTAACGCCGGCCAGCCCCCATCGCTCAGCCCTGCTGCTCCACCACCCCTCCAGCGGATCACAAGCCAGAGCAGACCTTAGATTGGGGCGTGGTTAGTCCTGCAGGGGGCGTCAGCCGCACCCTTTCAGGAGCAGATGACAGCGGCGTATTCTAACAGCTGACAACATTAATGGCGAGAGAGAGAGAGAGAGAGAGAGAGAGAGAGAGAGAGAGAGAGAGAGAGAGAGAGAGAGAGAAAGGCCACCGGTACCGGCGCTATAAACCATGGCCCATTGAGCTGGGAAATGTGTCATGCTGGCACGCAATCACACACACACACACACACACACGCGTGGCGCGCATTTGGCGTGTGCGTGCGTGCGTGTGTGTGGGTGTGTGTGGGTGTGCGTGTGTGTGGGTGTGTGGGTGTTGGTATCATCAATGTTCAGTCATGTATGTTCTTCCTCTCTCTGTCTCTCCGTGTTTCTCTCTTTCTTTCTCTTTACCCCTCGATGCTCTCTCTCTCTCTCTCTCTCTCTCTCTCTCTCTCTCTCTCTCTCTCTCTCTCTCTCTCTCTCTCTCTCTCTCTCTCTCTCTCTCTCTCTCTCTCTCTTTCTCTCTATCTCTGGCACTCTCTCTTTCGCTCTCTCTCTCTGGCACTCAATCTCTCTGTCTGTCTGTCTGTCTGTCTGTCTGTCTGTCTGTCTGTCTGTCTGTCTGTCTGTCTGTCTGTCTGTCTGTCTGTCTGTCTGTCTGTCTGTCTGTCTGTCTGTCTGTCTGTCTGTCTGTCTGTCTGTCCTGTCTGTCTGTCTGTCTGTCTGTCTGTCTCTCTCTCTCTCTCTCTCTCTCTCTCTCTCTCTCTCTCTCTCTCTCTCTCTCTCCTCTCTCTCTCTCTCTCTCTCTCTCTCTCTCTCTCTCTCTCTCTCTCTCTCTCTCTCTCTCTCTCTCTCTCTCTCTCTCTCTCTCTCTCGTCTGTTTGGGGGTCCCGTGTAAATAGGCCACACTTACAGCATATTGTCTGTCGCCAGAGATGTAGCGACAAGTCTGTTCTAGAGAAGAAGAAGAAGAAGTAGAATAAGGAGAAGAAGAACACACATTCTGCTTTCTTGTGGTAGCTAACAGACCCCAACCTCCCATCTGCCCCTCTCTATCCATCCATCGCTTTCTCTCTCTCCCTCTCTCTCAGTCTCTCTCCCTTTCTCTTTCTCTCAAACACTCTCTCTCCCTCTCTCTCCCTCTTTGTCCGTCTCTCTCCCTCTCTCTCTCTCTCTCTCTCTGTCTCTCTCCCTCCCTCTTAGTCTATCTCTCTCCCTCTCTCTCTCTCTCTCCCTCTCTCTCTCTCTCTCTCTCTCTGTCTCTCTCCCTCTCTTTCGGTCTATCTATCTCTCTCCCTCTCCTCTCTCTCTCTCTCTCTCTCTCTCTCGTCTCTCTCTCTCTCTCTCTCTCTCTCTCTCTCTCTCTCTCTCTCCTCTCTCTCTCTCTGTCTCTCTCTCTTTGTCTCTCTCAGTCACTGTCGCTTTTTCACCCTCTCAGTCTCCATCTCTCTCCCTCTCTCTCTCACTCTCTCGTTCTCTCTCTCAGTTGTTCTCTCCCTCTCTCAGTGGCTCTATCCCTCTCTCTCTCTCTCTCTCTCTCTCTCTCTCTCTCTCTCTCTCTCTCTCTCTCTCTCTCTCTCTCTCTCTCTCTCTCTCTCTCTCTCTCTCTCCCTCTCCCTCTCCCTCTCCCTCTCCCCCTCAGATAATTTAGTGAGGCCATTTAGCCACTCCGATTGGACTTTAACATGCGCGATGGGTCACGGCTTGACTCCCTGATGGGGTCGCGGCGGTGACCTTGGCCCACTGATGGACCAGGGAGGGGGAGGGGAGCAGGGACGGGGGGGAGGGGCAATAAAAGCTTTTTATCGGGAGATAAAGATGCACCTTACCTACGCCTACCCACACACACACACACACACACACACACACACACACACACACACACACACACACACACACACACACACACACACACACACACCACACACACACACACACACACACACACACACACACACACACACACACACACACACATAACACACACACACACACACTTAGATTTTCTTTGGAAATTGACATTCACTTCACGCACATTCTCTTCGATATTCTCTCTCTCATCCACACACACCCACAAACACCCCCCACACACACACCTACACACACACACACACACACACACACACACACACACACACACACACACACAAACACACACACACTTTAAAGCTCACGTAAAAAGTTGTTCCATTTCCTTCGATATGAACCCTTCCAGACACACAACACACACAACTGCAAACCTTGGACACTGTTCACCATTGGGTCCAAGTCACTGGTGACGTCACTGCACCGCTGATCGTAGGGATGCGCCGATCGATCGGCCGATCATTAACGGCCGATATTTACTCCAAACTGATCGATCAGAGCTCTCAAAAAACGGCGGATCAGAAGAGCCGAACAGATGACGCAAAATATGTTTTTCTCGGTACGTGGCAAAAGAAAATGACAATGTGTGTGAATGCTAATGGTAACAGATCGATGATTTTGCGTTTCTTCAAGAAAAAACATGTAGGAGTCTGTTTTCACGATCTACCTGTTTTTAGAGCACTCCATTTGAAATTACTCAGACTGTCTCTCCGTGTGTGTGTGTGTGTGTGTGTGTGTGTGTGTGTGTGTGTGTGTGTGTGTGTGTGTGTGTGTGTGTGTGTGTGTGTGTGTGTGTGTGTGTGTGTGTGTGTGTGTGTGTGTGTGTGTGTGACCTGCTCGCTGACAGCGATTTGATTGGTTGGGTAGAGTCACGTGAGTTGATTTGATCTCTTGGCTGTAGTTCTACAATTCCAGATGTTGTTTTTGGAGTGTAAGTTGCAGGACCAGCCAGACAAAAATAAATGGAGACTTATAGTCCGGAAAATACGGTAATTGAGGGTTTGGGGATACAAAACTTTGAAAAATCACTTACGCTAAAAACACACTAAACTCTTTAGAATTCATATAAATATATAGACTACTGTTTGATGAAATTCAACCTGGAAAGCGATATTGTCATTAACCTTAAACGATGGGTGATATCACAATTAACGTAAATGTTCTTTTGGTGTGTAAAGTCGATCACATAGCGAGTGCTATACCGTAATAGCAAACAACATCTCTTCCTCTTCGTCACAATCCTTCCAGCTGCCCATGAAGGTTCTCTATGCCCCTAGACGTGTGACTTGTGAAACGGTGTTCATTTTTAAAATGTTATTCACTTGTGCTTGAGAACCATCTCTGCTCTCTAGTTAACTGGTTGAGGTGGCAGGTTGAGTACCTGCAGAAGGATCAACTTCTGATCTGGCCAAGCTGAGCGGTTTGCTGAGTTAATATTGGTTAGCAGCAACAGCTAGTTGGATGTAACGTAAATGCAATGCTAGAGCTTATCCTGTGTGTGTGTGGTGGTGGCTGGTCTAAGCTGTGGGCCTTGATTACCAATGAGCGGCAGTATAGCTCAGGAGGTAGAGCGGTCGCCTCACAACCGAAAGGACGCTGGTTCGATCCCCCGGCTCCTCCTAGCAAAAAAAAAAAACTGTCGAGGTGTCCTTGAGCAAGACACCCTAACCCTAACTGCTCCCAACGTGCTGGCTGTCTCCTTGCATGGCTGACTCCGCCGTCGGTGTATGAATGGGTAATGTGAGGACATGACTTGTAAAGCGCTTTGGATAAAAGCGCTATATAAAAAGCCAGCATTATCATTCATTACCAATGACCCACAGGTGTGCAGCCTCACCAGCCCCAGACTCCAATCAGTCTGACTGGGGCCAGGCAGGGCTGCTTCAACCAGACTCTAATCAGTCTGACCGGGCCAAATGAGGCTGCTTCAACCAGACTCTAATCAGTCTGACTGGGGCCAAATGAGGCTGCTTCAACCAGACTCTAATCAGTCTGACTGGGGCCAGATGAGGCTGCTTCAACCAGACTCTAATCAGTCTGACTGGGGCCAGGTGAGGCTGCTTCAACCAGACTCTAATCAGTCTGACTGGGGCCAGGTGAGGCTGCTTCAACCAGACTCTAACAGTCTGACTGGGGCCAGATGAGGCTGCTTCAACCAGACTCTAATCAGTCTGACCTGGGGCTAGGTGAGGCTGCTTCAACCAGACTCTAATCAGTCTGACTGGGGCCAGGTGAGGCTGCTTCAACCAGACTCTAATCAGTCTGACTGGGGCCAGGTGAGGCTGCTTCAACCAGACTCTAATCAGTCTGACTGGGCCAGGTGAGGCTGCTCAACCGACTCTAATCAGTCTGACTGGGGCCAGGTGAGGCTGCTTCAACCAGACTCTAATCAGTCTGACTAGGGCCAGGTGAGGCTGCTTCAACCAGACTCTAATCAGTCTGACTGGGGCCAGGTGAGGCTGCTTCAACCAGACATCAACCACACACACACACACACAACCACTTCACGCCGTCAATGTTCCTTCAACTAGGATTCATGGAGTGTAGCCGTAAAGTCACTGATTGATGAAGCTTGTCAAGTCAACATTGTATGACGCCG
>CM051012.1:23626599-23629099 GCA_027704905.1 Muraenolepis orangiensis | reverse complement strand
CGGTAAACATACAACAGCGACATGAAAAAAACAACAGCTAAACCTGGCTGTGAAACGGCCCGGGGAGCAGGGCCTTTGGCTCACTGCCCGAAATACCATAACTCTCCATAAGACTCAAATTGCCCATAACCCTCCCAAGCTAAAGAGGAAGTTATTACATTGTATTAGTTGAGTCAGATTGATCTTCAACATCCCACTAGTGCAAAAAAAAACAAATTAAAATAAATAAATTAAAAAGGCACATGATTCACGACACTGAAAACCTAAAGACCTTTTCACTGCGGACATATTTCACTCCTTAAGTCTCTCACTGCTGATGAAACACAAACTCTCGACCTGAGAGCTGGTTTTCGTTGTACCCCCACGAAACCTCACATAACAAGCCCACTGGAACTCCCTCATCGCACAATGTAAGTCCTCATGACCGGGCGTTATGTGACAAGACACACATGGTGCCAACATGGCTGCTCTGCCTTTTCCAATCCACCACTAGGGCAAAGGGTGTGTGTGTGTGTGTGTGTGTGTGTGTGTGTGTGTGTGTGTGTGTGTGTGTGTGTGTGTGTGTGTGTGTGTGTGTGTGTGTGTGTGTGTGTGTGTGTGTGTGGTGTGTGTGTGTGTGTGTCGTGTGTGTGTCCGTGTGTGTGTGTGCGTGCGTGCGTGCGTGCGTGCGTGCGTGCTGTGTGTTTGTGTGTGTGTGTGTGTGTGTAAGCGTGTGTGTGTGTGCGATACACACCCCCCCCCCACCCCCCCCCGAGGACACACGTTAATCTGATTACATGTGCATTATGAACAGTAAACACCCGTTTTTTGCCGGCTGACCGAGCTTTGGTTACTTTACGGACGTCCTGGCGGCTGAATCACATTCACACGGCGCTCTCACATGTTCTTTCCGGGAAAATTCCGCAGTCATTCCTCATTTGTACAAGTGTTAAAATACGGTGTGGGAGGGGGGGGAGGGGGGGAGAAAAGCGAGAGGAATATATATAAGAATATGCATACATACATACATGCAAGACGGTCGGTTCTGCAGTCACGGCGACCGGCCAGAGATCCAATGAGAGACGGAGACGGGAGTCGCACTTAGAAGAAGAAGAAGTCGTGTGGCCATTTTTTGGTTTTGTACCTAAGGGCCGTGCAAGACTTAAAAAAACCTCCAATTACATACCGGTCTTTTCTGGAAATGGCACACACACACACACACACGCATGCACACACACGCACACGCACACACACACACACACACACACGGACACACGCACACACACACACAGGGACACACACGCACACACACACACACACACAGGACAAACACACACATGCACACACATACAGACACACACACACAGCACACACACACACACACACACACACACACACACACACACACACACACACACAGGCACACACACAGGGACACACACACACACACACACAGGGACAAACACACATGCACACACACACAGGCACACACACACACGCACACACACACAGGGACACACGCACACACACACACACGGACACACGCACGCACACACACACACACACACACACACACACACAGGGACACACACACACACACACACACACAGGGACACACGCACACACACGCCACACACACACACACACACACACACAGGGACACACGCACACACACACACACACACACACAGGCACCAAACTCAAGCATTTAGTCCAAATTCCAGGAGACATCTGTTGGCTCTGCGGAGCCGTAAACATGTTTAATTAAATACGTGTCACCAAACAAGGAGATGAATATGCCATAAATACGCACCGTGTGTAATTAAACTATGGCAGCTCCGAGATTACAGCCATCCCCCAACGCCGCCGCCGCCACCGCCGCGGCCCGAACGAGCGATACCATCGCATGGGATTCATCGGGAAATATGTCGGGTTTGACGGTAAAGGAGAGGAGCAGCAGGGCGGCGGGCGGGCGGCACATTGTGTGTGTCGCCCGCCGCCCGCCGCCCACCGCACACGTGTGACTTCACTCCACGCCGCTATTTCATACTACAGAACGCTGCGTGGGTACACACACACACACGCGTGGACACACACACGCGTGTGGACACACACACACACACACACACACACAGACACACACAACACACACACACACAGACTCAGACACACACAACAAACACACACATGCACACACACATGCACACACACACAGACACACACTCAGAGACACACACACACACACACACACAGACACACACTCAGAGACACACACAACACACACACACACACACACACACACAAACACACACAGGCTCAGAGACACACACACACGCACGCACGCACACACAATGGGTTTTTCGGGGATTATATATTCCATTCAGAATTTTATAGCGCAGTTTCACCGAGTTGAATTTTGCGATGTCGAATAGTTCCATTTGCAACACTGATTAAATATTATCGCGTGGGCCGCAGCCAAAACCGGGGGGTGGGGGGGGTGGGGGGGGGGTGGTGGTGGTGT
>CM051012.1:23604099-23609099 GCA_027704905.1 Muraenolepis orangiensis | reverse complement strand
GGTGACGGTTGCGAGGACATCTTATTTTTGGGGGGGGGGGGGGGAGACTTGTGCTTTGCGAGTCTGTCTCTCTCCCCGAACACAAGAGAGCCCGCTGCTTCCTTGTCCTTCCTCCTAGCTGTTGGATAGCAGACGTTTCGTACATTTGACACCGCTCTGCTGAGAGGGCCATGGTGTCAATGCATTATGCATGGCCTGCCATTGAGTTGATCTGCCATTTTGGGGCTGATTCTGACTGTAGAGAGTATCTGTAAAGAGTATCTGTAGAGAGTATCTGTAGAGAGTATCTGTAGAGAGTATCTGTAGAGAGTACCTGTAGAGAGTATCTGTATATAGTATCTGTATAGAGTACCTGTAGAGAGTATCTGTAGAGAGTATCTGTAGAGAGTATCTGTAAAGAGTACCTGTAGAGAGTACCTGTAGAGAGTATCTGTATATAGTATCTGTAAAGAGTACCTGTAGAGAGTACCTGTATAGAGTACCTGTAGAGAGTATCTGTAGAGAGTATAGAGTACCTGTAGAGAGTATCTGTAAAGAGTACCTGTAGAGAGTATCTGTAGAGAGTATAGAGTACCTGTAGAGAGTACCTGTAGAGAGTATCTGTAAAGAGTACCTGTAGAGAGTACCTGTAGAGAGTACCTGTAGAGAGTATAGAGTACCTGTAGAGAGTACCTGTAGAGAGTACCTGTAGAGAGTACCTGTAGAGAGTACCTGTAGAGAGTATCTGTAGAGAGTATCTGTAGAGAATACCTGTAGAGAGTACCTGTAGAGAGTACCTGTAGAGAGTATCTGTAGAGAATACCTGTAGAGAGTACCTGTAGAGAGTACCTGTAGAGAATACCTGTAGAGAGTACCTGTAGAGAGTATAGAGTACCTGTAGAGAGTACCTGTAGAGAATACCTGTAGAGAGTACCTGTAGAGAGTACCTGTAGAGAGTACCTGTAGAGAATACCTGTAGAGAGTACCTGTAGAGAGTATAGAGTACCTGTAGAGAATACCTGTAGAGAGTACCTGTAGAGAGTATAGAGTACCTGTAGAGAGTACCTGTAGAGAATACCTGTAGAGAGTACCTGTAGAGAGTATAGAGTACCTGTAGAGAGTACCTGTAGAGAGTACCTGTAGAGAATACCTGTAGAGAGTACCTGTAGAGAGTACCTGTAGAGAGTACCTGTAGAGAGTACCTGTAGAGAATACCTGTAGAGAGTACCTGTAGAGAGTATCCTGTGCCCATGAGCCCACCGGCTGGACGGCATGGACCTTCTGGTACAGTACAGTATATATACTGTATATATATACAGTATATATATACAGTATATATACTGTATATATACAGTATATATATACACTGTATATATATACAGTATATATATACAGTATATATACTGTACTGTACCAGAAGGTCCATGCCTCCAAATCTAATACTGAAGAAATTGAAGCGTCGAGACATAGCTGTCTCAACGACTAGGCCGGACCAGCTACTCCCAACGGCTACACAGTATATATCCTCCATGAGCGGCTAGCCGTTGGGAGTAGCTGGTCCGGCCTAGTCGTTGAGACAGCTATGTCTCGACGCTTCAATTTCTTCAGTATTAGATTTGGAGGAGAGGGTTACTGAATCACACCTCCCTCCAGGGCGAGTTAGGGTTAGGGTTAGCTCTACATCCTGAGCCCTACTGCCGCCAAACTAAACTGGTGCTTGGATTTTAGCACAGCTCTTCCAAACTTTGACGCAGACTAAGCTTAGTCCAAAACAAAAATAATCCAAAGTGTTATGGTAGTA
The DNA here is from genome assembly GCA_027704905.1 of Muraenolepis orangiensis. NCBI lineage: Eukaryota > Metazoa > Chordata > Actinopteri > Gadiformes > Muraenolepididae > Muraenolepis > Muraenolepis orangiensis. The sequence continues at coordinate 23,607,319 of CM051012.1, read as the reverse complement.
TTATGGACGTGTTTTTCCACACAACTCTATCAATCATCGTACCAGAGAGTACACAACATTTCAACACGGGACAAGGCCTTTTTCTCTTTCTCGCATCGCACGCTGGGCGCTGATAGAATAAGCCGTGAAGGTGTGAAGGAGAATAAGACACTGTAAAGTTGGGTAATACATGGAAATCAAATGCAAATCGCTGCCGCGGTTCCTCTGACGAATGGGAGCGTATGATGAAATGCTTTGCTGTTCGTGTCAAAGTCATTCTTCTCCTCAAATGATTTTCCCTTCATTTGTATTAACAGGCAACGTCACACAGTTTCTCCGGGGGCAAAGAGGACCAGACGTGTCTCTGATTTGACCCATTCCACAGAGAAGTACAACTATTTCTTTCATATTCAGCACAACCTAACCGACTGCAGCAGTCAACATGCCAGTGATATGGCTTCTTGGGCTTTCTCCCGACGACAAGGACACAGGTGGATGAGCCATCTGGTTTATTGTGAAGTTTGGACACGTTTTAGTAAACAGAGCAGATAGTACAAGCTAAAGCTCCTCCTCAGTGGGTGGTGGTGGCTGGTTTAACCTGTGGGCCTTGATAACAAGGGCCCAGACTCTAATCAGTCTGACTGGGGCCAGGTGAGGCTGCTTCAACCAGACTCTAATCAGTCTGACTGGGGCCAGATGAGGCTGCTTCAACTAGACTCTAATCCGTCTGACTGGGGTCAGGTGAGGCTGCTTCAACCAGACTCTAATCAGTCTGACTGGGGCCCGATGAGGCTGCTTCAACCAGACTCTAATCAGTCTGACACACACACTCCACACGGACATTGTAATCTTTGATATGCTACACATTGCTGTGTTATATTTGACATAACATTTTATGCTACGTATTATTTTCACACATCGCCCAGGAAACATGGCATTATAAAACACAGCTCTTAATAGCTGCTCCTCATCTCACTGCACTGTTGGACTGCTGCCCATTAGATGGTGAGCGACCCAGAAGCCAACGGGCTACCAGGCTACCTGCCAAGCTCAGGGCCAGCGGTATCAAACACCAGCCCCCGCAAATCACCTTGTTTGATTGGTGGTGGATGCTAAATTGCACTCTGCAGTATACAAAATAAGCGTATTTAATTAGCTTCACATGCGACATATGAAATCATGCCCACAACATCTATTCCTGTAGTGAGGTCATGGTTTGGTTGAGTTCTGTGGTGGTGTGATATATGTTATACAGGTGGTGTTATACAGGTGGTGTTATACAGGTGGTGTTATACAGGTAGTGTTATACAGGTAGTGTTATACAGGTGGTGTTATACAGGTGGTGTGATACAGGTAGTGTTATACAGGTGGTGTTATACAGGTGGTGTTATACAGGTGGTGTTATACAGGTAGTGTTATACAGGTGGTGTTATACAGGTGATGTTATACAGGTGGTGTGATACAGGTGGTGTTATACAGGTGGTGTTATACAGGTGGTGTTATACAGGTAGTGTTATACAGGTGGTGTTATACAGGTGGTGTGATACAGGTGGTGTGATACAGGTGGTGTTATACAGGTAGTGTTATACAGGTGGTGTTATACAGGTGGTGTGATACAGGTGGTGTTATACAGGTAGTGTTATACAGGTAGTGTTATACAGGTGGTGTTATACAGGTGGTGTTATACAGGTGGTGTGATACAGGTGGTGTTATACAGGTGGTGTTATACAGGTGGTGTTATACAGGTGGTGTTATACAGGTGGTGTTATACCGGGTTTCTAGAAGGGATTTACCCAAAAAGTCAGTATGTCTCTTTCTCTTGTCCTCACACACACATAATCCCTGTGTCAATCTCCACCTGTTGAACCAGCAGAGACCGACGAGCCTCAGCCCATGTCCTCATGTAGAGCTCTCTAGTATTCTCTATGTAGCCCCCATGTCCTCATGTAGAGTTCTCTAGTATTCTATATGTAGCCCATGTCCTCATGTAGAGCTTTCTAGTATTCTCTATGTAGCCCATGTCCTCATGTAGAGCTCTCTAGTATTCTCTATGTAGCCCATGTCCTCATGTAGAGCTCTATAGTATTCTATATGTAGCCCATGGCCTCATGTAGAGCTCTCTAGTATTCTCTATGTAGCCCATGTCCTCATGTAGAGCTCTCTAGTATTATCTATGTAGCCCCCATGTCCTCATGTAGAGCTCTCTAGTATTCTATATGTAGCCCCCATGTCCTCATGTAGAGTTCTCTAGTATTCTATATGTAGCCCATGTCCTCATGTAGAGCTCTCTAGTATTCTCTATGTAGCCCATGGCCTCATGTAGAGCTCTCTAGTATTCTCTATGTAGCCCATGTCCTCATGTAGAGCTCTCTAGTATTCTCTATGTAGCCCATGTCCTCATGTAGAGCTCTCTAGTATTCTATATGTAGCCCCCATGTCCTCATGTAGAGCTCTCTAGTATTCTATACGTAGCCCCTATGTCCTCATGTAGAGCTCTCTAGTATTCTCTATCTAGCCTCCATGTCCTCATGTAGAGCTCTCTAGTATTCTGTATGTAGCCCCCCATGTCCTCATGTAGAGCTTTCTAGTATTCTCTATGTAGCCCATGTCCTCATGTAGAGCTCTCTAGTATTCTATATGTAGCCCCCATGCCCTCATGTAGAGCTCTCTAGTATTCTCTATGTAGCCCCCATGTCCTCATGTAGAGCTCTCTAGTATTCTCTAGTTGGCTTCTCCAGACCTACAGGTCTGAGGCAGCCTGCCTCTCTTCCAGCCTCAAATGTATTCCAGCCTCTCTTCTGGCCTCTGATGAGTGTCGTCTGCCTCTCTTCACTTCCTGTCTGTTGCTCCAATTCCGCCTCTGTTAGTTTTCTTTTTTGACCAAATTGTTTCTGTCAAATGTCAAGTAACTTACGGCTTCCGGCTCAGTCCCGTTGTGGCTTGTTAAGCACACACACACACACACATACACACACGCACACACACACACACACACACCACACACATAACACATGCACACACACCACACACACACACACACACACACACACACACACACACACACACATACATTAACACACACACACACACACACACACATTAACACATGCACACACACACACCAGATGCACACGCACACACACACACACACACACACACGCACACACATGCACACAAGCATGAGCAAACACACACACATACTCATACACACACGCACAGACATCAGACACATGTACACACA
>CM051012.1:23584099-23596599 GCA_027704905.1 Muraenolepis orangiensis | reverse complement strand
GTGACGGGATATAGGCGAAACAGGAGTCGAGATGTTTTTAAGTACAAGGGAACGCTTACTCCCCATTCCCTCCCGCGGTATGAATTTCAACAACATTACTATAGTGTACCAAACTATACAATACTATACTATAAACAACACTATAGACTACCTACACTCTGCTATAATGTATGCTATAAACAAACCCATATTCTATACGATGTACTATAAACAACACTATTCCTTAACAATACTACCACACCGTGAAGAGACCAGTAATGTGACGGACGGAGGATTCGGTATATACATATGGAGACTTGTGCAGACAGCGTTTTTAAGTGCCAGTTGTGCAGCAGTGGAAGTGTGTGCTGCCACCAAGGACACTTTGAGGCCAATGGAAGGGAGTGCCGAGCCCTCCTTTCTTCTGGAGAGAAAGCACTGCCTTATGGGATTTTTACCTTCACAACACTTTTAACAAACAATTCTTACCAATCCATAAATTGGGTATTTCCCGGTCCACATATTCCGTCCACTCGGCGGGAACGTAACGCTCAGCAAAAAAAACAACAACAACCTTCTCCTTCCCCCCCTCTTCCTCCTCCTCCTCCTCCTCCCCCTCCTCCTCCTCTCCTCCTCCTCCTCCTCCTCCTCCTCTTCCTCCTCCTCCTCCTCCTCCTCCTCCTCCTCCTCCTCCTCCTCCTCCTCCTCCTCCTCCTCCTTCTCCCCCTCCTCCTCCTCTTCCTCCTCCTCCTCCTCCTCTTCCTCCCCCTCTTCCTCCTCCTCCTCCTCCTCCTTCTCCCCCTCCTCCTCCTCTTCCTCCTCCTCCTCTTCCTCCCCCTCTTCCTCCTCCTCTTCCTCCTCCTCCTCTTCCTCCTCCTCCTCTTCCTCCTCCTCCTCTTCCTCCCCCTCTTCTTCCTCCTCCCCCTCTTCCTCCTCCTCCCCCTCTTCCTCCCCCTCCTCCTCTCCTCCTCCTCTTCCTCCTCCTCCTCTTCCTCCTCCTCCCCCTCTTCCTCCTCCTCCTCCTCCTCTTCCTCCCCTCCTCCTCTTCCTCCTCCCCCTCTTCCTCCCCCTCCTCCTCTTCCTCCTCCTCCTCCTCCTCCTCTTCCTCCTCCTCCTCCCCCTCTTCCTCCCCTCCTCCTCTCCTCCTCTCCTCCTCCTCTTCCTCCTCCCCCTCCTCCTCCCCCTCCTCCTCCTCCGCAGGTGAACGTAATTTAGAACGTAGCATGGCCAATTTGAAAGCCCATGATTCAGAACCTCGGTGTGTGTGTGTGTGTGTGTGTGTGTGTGTGTGTGTGTGTGTGTGTGTGTGTGTGTGTGTGTGTGTGTGTGTGTGTGTGTGTGTGTGTGTGTGTGTGTGTGTGTGTGTGTCGATATATGGAGGTGATAAAACACTTTTACAGGAAAAGGAGGCGAGGTAGCCATGCGAGTGCCGATGTACGAACACGTATAAAAAGGAATCTTATTTAAAAGTGTATTTATTTTCTCTTCATCGAATCGTTTTTGGTAGCGATAGTTCTTTCCAAGCACGTAGTGTACGACTATTTTTGAGTTAATGTCGTGCAAACTGAACCGGTTGATTCCGTTATTTTTTTTGTTTTAAACGTACCGATTACCGGTTACGGATACCATGCTGGTATGTAGCGCTAACCCTTATTTCCCATCTGGGATCAATAAAGCAGGCCAATGCCTTATCTTATCTTAACATACCTTATTACATCTTTAATCCATTGAAAACTGATTCAATTCCTTGAACTTGTAGGCTTTATTGAACCCCGGGGGACAGACAAGACGTTATTCTACTAAAGCTATCACCCGCTTCTAGTCTATATGACATAAACCGCTGATAGCGCCGAGGCTAATGACCGTACGTGGGCGTGGCCGATTGACCCCGATCCCGACGCACTACAAAGTACACCCTTGAGCGAAAACAACCACCAGGCTCCATTTCACCTCAACCGTGTCCGCCATGTGAGTGTGCATCGCCAAAGAAAGAGCATTTGTTTTTAATGGCAGCCCTCCGAAGGAAATGCAGGGGTTATATGCACATTTTGTTTTGCCAGCGTAATACCGCGGAGAGAGAGAGAGAGAGAGAGAGAGAGACGCGACCTTTCGAGGTTAGCATGCCTGTTATTGAGCAGAACTCTTCACGCATAATATGAAAGGTTCCTCCGTGGCTGCTTTGCCTTCTTTGCGTCATTGGGATGAATGGAGAGGATAGTTTCCTATCGGGACGGTGGCCTCGAGGGGGGGGGGGGGGGAGTTTGGTGAAACAACCACATGACTGCTACTGACCTCAAGTTACGGCCGTCCCTACTGAGGGGGGAATATTAACCAATCGAAGCGTGGCGGAGAGACCTTTGGACTGAAGGAGAAGAAGATAACAGTTATGCATGGACCCATTATCAGACGCAAACAGTACTTTCTCAGAACTCCTTCTAACTCTTCCTGTGTACTGCGGTTAAGGGCATCGTAGCGCAACTCCCAGCTCCCAGCTCCCAGATAAAAGCCGGGTGATTTGTCTTCTCCCCCTTCACATCCTCCAGTATATATCGTCTGGGCTGTGCTGCTGCTGCTGCTGCTGCTGCACTACGACTGCTTCTACGACCCCTCTCTTTACACACCCTAACAGACTTATGGGGCTGGACTTCTGCAAGCCCTGCAGCAAGGCTGGTTTCCAGGCTAGCGAGCGAGGTGTCGGCCTGACCGGTGGCGGTGGTATTGGCGGTGGAGGAGTTGGCGGCTGCTGCACCAGTGCCGCAGCGGGTTGCGGGGTCTGCGCTGACCGGTGCTGCGACGTGTGTTGCCAGGTGTGCGTGGACGTGTGTTGCGGAGCTCTGTGTTCCGGGGACTGCAGCTACACCTTCTGCAGGCTCTGCCTGACCCTGACGCAGGACTTCCTGTCGGGCTGCAAGGACGATAAGGCCTCAAGCGTGGAAGGCAAGTCTGACTTGGCTTGACTGTGTGTGGATAATGTTTTGGCCTCTTACTGTGCTCTTTGAATACATAGAGATGTGTCCATACAGATATATATATACAGTATATAATACTGTAATATACAATATATAAATATATATAATATTGTAAATACTTTTTCATTGTAGGATATGAAGAATCGAGAAAACCGTGGGTAGAGAAGCCTCAAGCAGACGCTGACAAAGTCGTTGACCGTCAATCCAAGGTTGTGAGACATCTGTAGCAGGTAAACATTGTGTTTGGATGGAAGTATTCTAGTATTCTAGTCTTCTTCTGCTGCAGTGCATGCTGGGACTGAACTGAACTGAACTGAACTCGAGAACTGTGATAAAGTCTAGAATTTATCCCCGGGCCGTTTCTGATGATCGCGTTCAATGTTTTTTTACTGGGATGTGATACAACCAATCAAGTGGATATCCAAGTTCTGCTATCAACCCGAAATGACCCTGAAAATGGCCCTGTGTGTGTGTGTGTGTGTGTATTTAGTGATAAGAACATCTGTAAGCCCTGGCTCTCTATATATCGACACAAATATTGACATATTTTGACACCAAATCCACTCCGGATGAAACAATAACAAGACCACAAACCACATGTTCCTTCAGAAACGAGGACAGGGACCCGGTTCTCGTTGCCTCCTGCCCTTGCCACTGTCACGCTTGCCGCCGACAAGAGTTCAAGATCTTCAGCCTCATTCAGAACAGCACTAAAGACTTAATGCCCTGGCCTTCATTCAGGGTTGTGTGCCCATCCCGTGGTGGGCCCCGAGGGGGCCCGAGGGGGCCCCGAGGGGGGCATGTCATTTGGCCTCCTGTACGTTAGAGAAGTGGCGGATACGGAGGATGTGCTCTGGTGGCAGTCGATCAACTAAACTGTAACGTGACAACGTTGTTGTTGTGGCCGCTGTTGTCACGGCCCAGGCGAGTGGCTCAGGCATGTATGAATATCTATCAAGTGATGGAGGGCCAAAGTGAGGACAGCTTGATGGGCCCTGCGGTCACAGTGTGTGGTCACAGCGAGAGCCGTGTGACGGGGGGGGAGGAGAGGAGAGGAGAGGATAGGAGAGGGAGACCCTGCTGTAACTCTCTGTCTCTCTCTCTCTCTCTCTCTATCGCTCTCTCTCTCTCTCTCTCTCTCTCTCTCTCTCTCTCTCTCTCTTTTCTCTCTCTCGCTCTCTCTCTCTCTCTCTTTTTTTCTCTATTTTTTTTCTCTCTCTCTCTCTCTCTCTCTCTCTCTCTCTCTCTTTTCTCTCTCTCTCTCTCTCTCTCTCTCTCTCTCTCTCTCTCTCTCTCTCTCTCTCTCTCTCTCTCTCTCTCTCTCTCTCTCTCTCTCTCTCTCTCTCTCTCTCTCTCTCTCTCTCTGTTTCCGCACAAGGATATTGTTTTAACTGTTAGGGAGAAACTATGGTGGTGTTTTTAAGCCCCTCCATGGAGGTTATGTTTTCACCCCCGTTTGTCTGTATGTCTGATAGCAAGATAACTCAAAAAGTCTTCTTTGGAATTGGACAAAACTTGGAGGTTCGATTATGAATGGGCCAAGGAACAGTTGATACGATGTTGGCGCGGATCCGGATCCGATTCCGGATCCAGAGGACTTTTCGGTGTGGCACCGGGATGCACTTGTACTGAGTGCCATCTAGTTATCACTATTATTCTAATTATTATTATTATTCTTTTTTTGTTCCTGTGGCTTAGGTCTATTATCAACTCAAACTGTGTCTTCATCAGCCTGTGGCCCTGCGGCTGTCGTCTGGGTGTCGGAGAGGGAGATACAAGGCCCCGGGGTCCCCGTCAGGCGCCGTGACCGATCTGGCAGCTGCTCGGGGCCTGCCGCTGCCGCTGCCGCTGCCGCTGCCGCCGCCGCCGCCGCCGCCGCTGCTGCTGCTGCTGCAGTGTGGGGGCCGTGGAGCGTTTGATCAGCCCGGAGCCTGGAGCCTGGCCCCTGTCTCGGAGATGTCTACCGGAGATGTCTAACGCCTTCGCCGCAAACACGGATTGTGCATCGTGCACGCGTGGTGATGTGAGTTCAACGCCTCACAAAGTGTGCGTGTGTGTGTGTGTGTGTGTGTGTGTGTGTGTGTGTGTCTGTCAATGAAAGGAACGGGTGCATATTTTAAGTTTGGGCCAGGAAAAGCTGTTCAATACATCTGCAGTCTCTACATTTCTGACAATATCCCCGTCTTTCTGTGTAATCTCGCTGCTTGCGTGCCCCCCCCCACCGGCAGAAAACAATGGATTGTTATTGTAACGTGCCGGTGAGGAAGTTATAATTGGTATTCGTCTTGTGTCCGTTTTGCATATTTAGAGTAACGAGAGTGGCACCCTGCCCATCCTGCAAGCTAAGTCGTCAGCAGAACTCCACCAGAGCACCATCACCAGCCGCCGCGGCGGGTACACCACCCACCGCACCGCCGTGTGGAGGGAACTAGGACCCGGTTTGTTCTACGGAGCCGCAGACGAAGGACGGAGGATGCTGAGGACACTTTGTCTGACTCTCATTCATTATTCAATTTTCTCACTCATTGTTTCATTCATTGTTATCGACGTTTTGTTTTTTTCTCCCAGTCGTGATGTCGTTTTATACTTATTACCGATGACGTGCTGTTTATATTTCCTTTGACGGAAAAGCAATAGTGGGTGTGTTATATATTTAATAGGATGTGATTGATGTACATTAGGTAAACAGTCCACAGACACATATTTATGAATCCATTTACAGCAACTTAAACGCAAACCAACATCGTGATCCATCAAAAAACAAGTAGTTCATTGTTTCAACTGACAGCAACGATGGAGAGACCTATTCCACAAGGTGAAGAGCAGGAACACACACACACACTCATTCATAATAACCAATAACCATTGAGTGCGGACATGTGTGTGTCTTTAAATATTCAACCTCACTGAAGGTTTAACCTGTCTCTCGCATAGCGTCGCCATGTTCGCCCAAAGAAGATGTGGACATCTCTGGTTGTGATGTATTTTAGATGTAGGCGGCAGTATAGCTCAGGAGGTAGAAGGTTGCTGGTTCGATCCTCCTAGGCTCCTCCTAGCAACAAAAAAAACTGCCGAGGTGTCCTTGAGCAAGACACCCTAACCCTAACTGCTCCCCTCTGTATATGAATGCTCCTAATACTAGGATGAGTTAACTGCAGAGATATACCTTACGCTCTGCTGTACATTGTACACTATACATTATTATGCACTCATAGGTATACAACATAACAGTGGGTGTGTATAGCAAGTGCTAAGAGGAAGGGTCATCGTCTTGTCAGCTCTATGGTTTGGCTTGTAAGCTCTATTGTTAGACACTTGTTAGCTCTATTTACCTGAGCACTTGTTCAGCTCCAGGCGGCTCTCGTGAGGGAAGGAAGGAAATGCACTTATGACTTCTGGTGACTAGTAGTTCTCTTGCCTACCTGTTAAATTACCTTATTGTAATGTAATGTATTATATTTTATGTTGTTATATTTGTGTATATGTATGTATATATATTATTATTATTATTATTATTATTATTATTATTAGGAAGGAAATTACTTCTGGTGACTTCTGGTGACCAGTAGTTATCTTGTCTACCTGTTAAATAACCTTAGTGTAAGTTGCTTAGGACAAAAGTGCCTGCTAAATGATTGTTATGTAATGTAATGTAATAGTTAAGTCTCTCTACTTTTGTATATATTTTCCCTGAAAATAGTTTGGGAATACTTAAAGTTTAAACCTCATATCAGAGTTTAACTGGGTTGTGAATATATGTAATATATATAAATATAAATATACTGTATATACTGTTGTTTTTCACAAAAGATGCATTGTAACCAATAAACTATGCCAGTAAATGTACAAAACATGATATTTAATTAATTAGGCCACAAAGGTGTATTTTGGGGCCCCTTTAAATGTCATCATCCATGAGGACTATCTGTTGTCCAGGCAGTGCTGTAGAGCAGTGGTTCTCAACCTTTCTGCTGACAGGGCCCCCCTGTGACAAATCAAATATCCCAAGGCCCCCCCTGCATATGAAAAATACTTTACCCTCCTTGAACCCAGAATAAACCTATTACATGTATTTAAGTGCTTACTGTTCAGTCAAGCTTAATGTGAGGGCTGCTGCTGCTGCTGCTGCTGCCTGCTAATGCTACTGCCTGCTAATGCTACTGCCTGCTAATGCTACTGCCTGCTAATGCTACGGTCAACGCGTGGGGAGATCTGTGACAGCGGAACCTTTGCAGCATCCTCAAGCATCAACCTAGCCCTATATTTTGTTTTCAGAGCTGTCATGGCTGAAAAGCCAGCTTCACACAGATATGTAGTGCTGAATGGTATCCACACTTTAACTACTCAGCACCGCATTCACGTCAGAATGTTTCCAGGGACACTTCACTGAAAGGAGCTCTCCAGGTGGTGTCAGATGAGATGTCAATGAGTTCTTCCAGGAGCTTGGATGGATATGTGTCAGGGAGCTTGGTCTCGATGTTCTCTGTAAAGGGGTTCTGTATCCAGAGGTAGGAAGCTGTTTCCTCTTCACTGAGCTCAGGGAAATATGCTGTTGGCCTTGTCCAACATCCCTGCCAAGTTTGCTGTTACCTGAATTAATGAATTATTATAATTAATAAATGAATGAATGAATGAATGAATGAATGAACAGCCAAGTGTGCTCTTACCTGGCGCTTAATGATTCTGAAATCCATCTTTTTCCCCTGAAGGAAAGCATGCAACAGTTTGAACATATCAGTCATTCCTGATGAGGCTCGATTTTTCCACATTTCTAACACTTTATTTTGAAAGCTTCCACTCTTTCATGCTTGTAATGATATTTTTCATGAGTAATGATGTTTGTGTTTCCACCCTGCATTGTCTTGTCGAGTTTGTTTGTTTCGTTAAAGATGTCAGCGAGGTAGCTGAGTTTAGCCAGCCATTTCTCATCCTTGAGTAGCTCGGCCAGTTCGGGTTTCTTGTCGTAAAGGAAGGTATGCAGTTCCTCCCTGAGACGGAACCGGCGCGTCAACATGTTTCCCCGGGAAAGCCATCTTATGTCCGTATGCATGAGCAGGGAATGGTGATCAGAACCCACCTCTTCGCACAGGGCAGTACATAACCTGGAATTTGTGGCTCTAGCTTTAACAAAGTTCACAATGGTCACAGCATTGTTCAAAATCTCGTGGAGCCCGGGCTCAATGGCCTTTGCGGCAAGCGCGTCTCTGTGCAAAACACAATGCATTGAGACGGCACAGGGGGGCGACAGCTTTTATTCTTTGAAATACTCCGGAGTGTCTGCCTGTCATTGCCGCGGCTCCATCTGTGCACACTCCGATGCAGTTGGCCCAGCGAATTCCATTTGAACTAATGAAATCATCCAGTGCTTCGAAAACTTCAAAAACATCATTTGCTGTTGTAGCTGTCTTGAGCTCTTTACAAAACCAAAAATCTTCCCGTATCTCCTTCTCCCGTACGTATGAGAGTAAATGGGACATTTTAGACACGTCTGTCGACTCGTCTAATTGAACGGCGGAATAATTTCCCTGAAGGCGCGCAACTGTTTGGCCTTCTCCTCTCCAAACAACTCTTTGACAATCTCAATTGCACAAGGCATAATCAAGGTTTCCCCAATAGTATGAGGCTTCTTTTCTTGAGCGATCTTCTGGGCCACGACATATGATATTTTAAGCAGTTTCTTATCCACAGCGGTACTCGCTTTCATCTCCGCTTGTGCACCACTGAGCTCTTTTGCCTTTCGCTCAAAAAATACCCTGGGCTTTTCCTTGTAATGGTCATGTTTAGTGTGCAAATGTCTGATCAACTTTTAGGGTCTCAAAGACTCATTGGATAGTACTTGAGAGCAAATTACACACTGCGGATTTGGTGAGCTTTTGCTCCCAGGAAATGCAATAAAGCCAAAGTTCAGGTAACTCTCTTCATATTTCCGACATTTTGTCTTCGCTTCACATTCTTTCTTTTTATTACTAACACTTCCATCTGCTGTAGGCCTATCGTCTGTGACTGGCTCTGGGACAGACTCGGTAGCACTAGAATCTGGTGGTTGTTGGTCGGTAGCGTTAGCGTTAGGGCAAACTTGTTTAATTTTAACTTTTCCATTTCCTGTGAAAATCAAAATACAACACGCAGAGTTTGTGAGATTGAATCAAATCAGATTGTGCGTGAAGCATGGTTAGGTTCTCGCGAGCATATGTTCAGAGGAAGACTATTCTTTACATGAAGCACTAGATAGGTTGAACATTTTTTCGTTGAATAGTTGTTGCCATCGCTATTTTATGTACATTTTTTTTAACATTGGCAGCCACCTCAAGGCCCCCCTGGCAGCTCTCGAGGGCCCCCTAGTGGGCCGCCACCCCCCTGTTGAGAACCGCTGCTGTAGAGGATGTTTCCACACACCTACAGTATATCGTAGACATGCATGTGTGCTTGCACTATGTGGAAGACTATGGGGAGAGCCGGGCCACCGACAATGATGGACAATCTGCAGAGCCTCTTCCTTCCTTATCTCTGCAGCTGCTGTGTTGTGCATTGTGCTGGACATCCAGTTCGCTGTGGAAATAGTTGTGGAAATAGTTGTGGATAAAGTGGTGGCTAAAGTTGTGGATATACAGGTATTTGTGGATATAGTTGTGGCTAAAGTTGTGGATATAGTGGTAAATATAGTTGTGAATATACAGTAGTAGTCTACATTGTTATGGATAAAGTGATGGATATAGTTATGATATAGTGGGGGATATAGTGGTGAAAATAGTCGTGGATATACAGGTAGTTGAGGATATAGTTGTGAATATAGTGGTGAAAATAGTCGTGGATATACAGGTAGTTGAGGATATAGTTGTGAATATAGTGGTGGATATAGTCGTGGATATACAGGTAGTTGAGGATATAGTTGAGGATATAGTGGTGATATAGTCGTGGATATACAGGTAGTTGAGGATATAGTTGAGGATATAGTGGTGATATAGTCGTGGATATACAGGTAGTTGAGGATATAGTTGAGGATATAGTGGTGATATAGTTGTGGATATAGTGGCAGATATAGTCACAAGATACAAGATACAAGATTTGTATTTGCCATTTGTAACACGTACATAGGGACGCTTATTCCCCATTCCCTCCCGCAGTATACATCTTAAAAACAACAACCATAAGAATAAAAATTATATATACAATAAAATAAACCAGTTGTGGATATACAGTTGTTGATATACAGGTATATACAGGTAGTTGAGGATATAGTGGTGGATATAGTGGCAGATATAGTTGTGGATATACAGGTAGTTGTGGATATAGTGGTGATAAAGTTGTGGATATAGTTAAGGATATGGTTGTGGATATAGAGTTATTTTAGCTGTCAGTCAGCTAGATGAGGGATTTTGGTCTTTGCGCCTCCTTCTTTGAAATTAATCTCCACGCTTCCAATAATGTTATATGACTAAGGGTCAAGGTTAATAACTACTAGCGTTTTATTTATCCTGGAAACGTGCCAGATGATTGAAACAGTTTCGTTGCTCGAACCGGAAAAACCGAAAAACTCTCCTCTGAACCCGGTGCTAATTGTGTTCTTCTACAACCCAGGGCTCTATGTGATTTCAACAAGAATCTCAGTTTTTCGCCACACCTGTCAACACACCCGCTGAGCTGTCAGCCGGGCTCCGGCGGGCTGGATGTTGAGGTGTGAGAATCTCAACTCTCCCCCCCAGAGGACCACAGAACAAGTTCTCCCGTGTCTGACAGCTGACTGTTGCTTCTGCAGAATATGGCTTTCTCTCTTCCTCTGTCGTTAGGGCCGCCAAAATGCCAGCGCGAAAAAAACCGAAAGAAAGAAGAAAATGTGATCTTCTAACAGAGGAGCAGACTGGAGCGTTAGACGCGTGTCTGAGGGAGGACTGCGTCGCACGCCGCTGACAGTGAGCTGCGCCCACAAAGATGGCTTCTGGTGGCAGCTGCCCAACTATTGGCTTTTAATAGCCGCTCGCCGCTCACCTGGAAATCTGGAAGCGTCTGTACAGACTGTACAGATGTTACAGACTGTACAGACGTTACAGACTGTACAGACTTCACAGACTGTACAGACTGTACAGACTTTACAGACTGTACAGACTGTACAGACTTTACAGACTGTACAGACTTTACAGACTGTACAGACTGTACAGACTTTACAGACTGTACAGACGTTACAGACTGTACAGACTTCAAGACTGTACAGACGTTACAGACGTTACAGACTGTACAGACTTTAAAGACTTTACAGACGTTACAGACTTTACAGACTTTACAGACGTTACAGACTGTAGAGACTTTACAGACTTTACAGACTTTACAGACTGTACAGACTGTACAAACTTTACAGACTTTACAGACGTTACAGACGTTACAGACTGTACAGACTTTACAGACTTTACAGACGTTACAGACTTTACAGACTTTACAGACGTTACAGACTGTCCAGACTTTACAGACTTTACAGACTTTACAGACTGTACAGACTGTACAGACTTTACAGACTTTATAGACTTTACAGACTTTACAGACGTTACAGACTGTCCAGACTTTACAGACTTTATAGACTTTACAGACTTTACAGACGTTACAGACTGTACTGACTTCACAGACTTTACAGACTGTACAGACTTTACAGACTGTACAAACTTTACAGACTTTACAGAATTTACAGACTGTACAGACCTTTTAAGTTACACACAAAATTCAATGTGGGTGGGTCAAAGCCAAGCTCCCAAAATGGAGTGGTGTGCCGTCTGGGCTGGGGTCCCTGTCCCGGTGTTCCACTCCCTGGGGTTTGATGTGATGGTTTCTGTGATTCTTCTTCAGAATCGGAGTGGGGGCCCCTGGTGAGAGAGCGGTAGGGGGCCGCTGAGAGAGTCGGGGGGGGGGGGGGGGGGGTCGGGAGAGGTCCGACCCCGATGAGTTTAGGCGAGATTGGGTTTTATGTTTTATTTTTGCACTTTTTCCCCCAGACATCCGTCCCTCCCTCCCCCCCCACACCACACACACACACACACACATACATACATACAAACACAGCTACACCCACACACACAAATTCCATCTCACTACGGGAGAATTGGGAGTGATGTGAAGATGTGAGCGTGAACTTGAAAAGGCGGTCCGGATGGGAGGCAGGGAGGGAGAGAGGGACATAGGGAGGGACAGAGGGACAGAGGGACAGAGGGAGAGAGAAAAGGTGGGAGGGAGAGAGAAAAGGTGGGAGGGAGGGAGGGAGGGAGGGAGGGACATGGAGAGGGACAAAGGTAGAGAGGGAGAGAGGGAGAGAGGGAGAGAGGGAGGGAGGGGGAGAAGGAGGGAGAGAGGGAGGGAGAGAGAAACGGAGGGCAGGAGGGAGGGAGGGAGGGAAGGAGAGAGGGAGAGAGAGGGATAGAGTGAGAGAGGGAGAGAGGGAGGGAGGGAGTTGGGGAGGGAAGGGGGAGGGGGAGAGGGAGAGAGGGACAAAGGGAGAGAGGGAAGTAGGGTACGAGAGAGGGTAGGAGTGAGGGAGGGAGGGAGGGAGGGAGGGAGGGAGGTGAGGGAAGG
>CM051012.1:23579099-23581599 GCA_027704905.1 Muraenolepis orangiensis | reverse complement strand
GGCTTCGAATCGACTCAAATGCTCCGCCCATCGCCTCACATACGGTCGGCCGTAAGGGTTTGCGTGTGTGTGAGGCTGACGTGTGTGTTATCCCACGGGATCGCAGGTCTCCTCCCACGTCGTACCACCGGCCAGGACAGCCCACATCCTGCTGCCTTTTGTTTTATGTGAAGCTCTGGCCGTTGGCCCGGAAGGCGGGAACGACCGCTCTAGATCAGGATCGACGGGCGGACAGCGAACACCTAAGCGTGTCAGGGGGGGCCCTCTGTAATTACCCCCCCGAGCACCTCCTCCCCTCCCCTCCCCTCCCCTCCCCCCCTCCCCTCCCCTCCCCTCCCCTCCACTGGGGGTGGGTCCTCCCCTCCCCTCCCCTCCCCTCCCTCCCCTCCACTGGGGGGTGGGTTGGGGGGTAGGAGGAGGAGGAGGAGTGGATGAAAGCCTCTCCCCCCCCCCCCACACCGCTCACCCGCAGGTATGATGTCCGACGGTTGGGGGGGGGATGGGGGAGACTCTGCGGCGGAGCTAAACAGTGATGAACGACTGCGCCGACTGTCTGATAATTGCTCACTCAGAGGCAGAGGGGGGGGGGGGGGGAGAGGTCCATTCATCAAAACAAGCAGAGGTGCTTGAGGAGTCCAACGCCAAGGGGTGTGGGGGGGGGGTGGAGTGGGTGGGGGGAGGGTTTCCTCGGTAATCCGTCCGCTGTGAAAAAAACGCTGGTCTTTCTGCCCCCCCTGTTCAGGCCGTGCAGTAAGTAGGGTGCCCGCCCTCCAGGTGACGTTTGTGTCGTCGTTCGAAAATAAACACGGAACGGTTCCCCCCCCCCCCCCCTCACACCGATCACCTCACACCGATCACCTCACACCGATCATCTCACACCGATTCCCGACGTTCCGTAATATTTACCTACGGAAGTCCACCAGGGGGAGGGGCGGGGGAGATGAAGAGGGCGGCCCCAACGCAGCGCGGCCGCGCCGAGTTAACGGATGACAGATGGTGGGAATAACGGGGTTGACCATGGGCTGCAATTGATTCCGTCAGCCATACATCAGCCGGTGGAGGCCCGCAGTGACGAGAGAGAGAGAGAGAGAGAGGGAGAGAGAGAGAGAGAGAGAGAGAGAGAGAGAGAGAGAGAGAGAGAGAGAGAGAGAGAGAGAGAGAGAGAGAGAGAGAGAGAGAGAGAGAGAGAGAGTGAGTGAAGAAGAAACTTGGGAATTAACTCTGCCGGATCACTCCGTTCCCCAATCTCACAGCCGTTACGTTGACGGATGGTAATCTAATAAAAAAGTAAATAGTAAATAAAACGACAACCTGTGCGGATGGGATGAGGAATCCGTGATGGATTGCGGGAAATCACACGGAAGGACACGTGTCTGATCGCCTCTGATTGCCTCTTTCGGGTTTCTCGGGTCTTCGACAGCTGTGTGTCCGGGGGGGAAAGAGGTCAAGTGTTGATGGAGAGCCTCGGGGAGCACACTGGAACACACTAACCCCGAGGTCCCCGGGGACCATCGGCCCCCAGGGACGCAGTTGGTTTGTTTGGGTGCAAACAGCATTGGGAAGGGTTGCCTTGCCGATCAGTGCAGGGGTTGCGGACATCTCTGCGCCATATAGAAGATAAATAAATAGATATATCTGGGGTTATGACAGTTTTTTTTTTGACAGTTGGATGTTTGTGATTCTAGTGCCGGTCGTAGGATGAAAGCCGGCTGTGGCCCTGGAGCTCTGGGGGCCCTCAGTCCAATGATCCCTTTCAAGACAAAGCTCGCAGGGAGATGAGGAGAGGGGCCCCGTGCCTCAAGAAGTTCAACCTTCAACCGCTACCTGGATTCCCCCCCTGGGGGCCCTCCCTGTGTTCCTCCTCAAAGGAGCCGCCTCCATCAACCCCAACCTCTACAAGATGAAGCTCAGCCTTTCATGTGAGCGACAGTGACCGGACCCTGTGAAGCCGGGCCTTGCTTCCGGCCCGCATCTGCGGTACAATTTTTTTCTGTCTGCAGAGGCTCCACATCACACGGATGGTCATTAGAAATTAAAACACACACGCACACGCAAATACACACCACACACACACACACACACACACACACACACACACACACCACACACACACACACACATCAGGCGATGCCCTCATGGCTACAGCAAGCGCAAGATGCAAGACAACCTGTTGTTGTTTGTTTGGTCGGACACATTTATGTCGTGGATGTGGCTTTAGTCCTTCAACAGCATCCACCGGTATCAATGAGAGGCTGGGGGGGGGGGGGGGGGATTGGCCTTCTAGGGGATCGAACGGGGACCTCTTCCACCATCTTTGTATTTCACAGCTGACAAATCTGCCTATTAACTCCGAACCGGCCGCCTCGTTTCAAAAAGAGCCACAGAAGCGGTTCTCTAGTCAATTTCGGAAGGAAAAAAAACTAAAACTAGTTATCGGGAAAAACCGAGTCGCGCTCTTTGGCAACAAAGTTAAAAATCTGTTTCTTGATGCCCTGCTGCT
>CM051012.1:23571599-23574099 GCA_027704905.1 Muraenolepis orangiensis | reverse complement strand
GCTTGCGTTGTCTTGTTGTGCACGTAGCTTGAAGATAAAATAGCCTATAGCTCAGTTCCAGTTAGCCAGGCAACGTACTGTTATTTTTGCATTGTTACAATAGCGTTTGCCGTCCTTCTGGTCCACAGAATATCAGTCCGAGCACCGGTCGGTTCCACACGTGTGTTTGTGTGTGTTTTGTAAACATCCTCACGGCCCCCCGAGTGGGGAGTCGTGGGAAGTGCGGTTCTTAAAAACTGCAGTGTTTCATCATCGCCAGAAGGGCCGCCAAAGTGCAGCGTTACCTCGTGCAGCTTTAATTGAAGTCCTTGTCCGTATTCAGTAGCTTCTTTGTCTTCATTTATCATCATTATTTGTTTTAATGGATGCCAGCTATTTGGAAAGCCTTAGTGCCAAAGGAAAAGAGCCGTATTTGTTTCCCCCCCTCGTCTGGCTTTGTGTTCTAGTGTGCTCACGGGCCACTCTTGCTTATCTTGAAGTGGCTATCAGAGCTAACAACTCACTCTCTCTCTCTTTAGAGGTGTTATTCTGCCCGCTTTTTGTGTATGTATTTTCGTCCCTCCAAAATGACAGTGGATCAGCGGTGTCATTGACACAGAACACAGGATAATTACCCTCTTCTGGTTCCCTCGTTCCGCCGAGGCACATTATCATCACACTATCATCGGGAGGCCCTTTCTCACAATGCTTCCCGCGTCAAAAGGGGCATGCCCAGACAAAGGGTTAAACCCACACACCGCCTCTCCTTTCTCTACCAAACAAAAATCTGTTTTCACACGAGCCACAAAGAACGCAGGTGTCAGCGCGCACACACGCTAACAGGTACCGCTACTATCATCAACACCGTGCGACGCGCCGGCGCTGATAAGACAATAAGACACAGACACAAAGAACGGTGGAAAAACTAAAACACGATTTGCTTTTCAATTGTTTTTATTTTACCTTTAACCTTCACATAAAAAGCACTTTTTCTCCGAGATTAAATAAAGGCCCAGTGTTTGCGGATGGGGGGGGGGCAATTGTTCTTGTATATGGCCTAATAAAAAGCTGAAAGCATTTCTTTATACCGCCGCTTTATGCCTACACATCTCCACAAAAGGCCAGATAAATAAAGAAGGAGGGACTTCACACATGGGGGCGGGGGGGGGGGGGGGGGGGTCGGTGGGTGGGGGGGGTTGAACCATTCTCCTCCCCCCTCTTCTCTCCCCCCCCCCCCGTGTTCATTGTTTGGGTTCCCCTTTGTGGACATACTTGATCGATACACACAACAGCCACCGCAATCATCACCACCAGTGCCCGTCGTGGAGTGATTGGCTCGGCTCCAAAAGGAACGGAGAGATGGAAACGGGCCGATATCTGACGGCCTGAAGCCTGTCTCCGCGTTGTCATCGGGTAATTGGATAAGTCACGGCGGCGGAGGGGTTTTCGCTATTATTTCTTGTTTCACTTATAACTGCAGGTGGCATCAAATGTGATACAAAGTGCCACAGTCAGATTATTATTTTCTTCTGCTTTTGTGGTTTATTTGTTCCACACTCTGAGGAAGTAAGTATCCCCGTAATTAGTATACGGAGGCTTTAGCGGCCGGCTACGTTTTCCAGTGAACAAAGTGAAAGGTACGCTTCTCATCCTCACTGTTAACGCTTAACACCCAGCCGGGCTTGAGCGGAGAATCTGAACCAAAGGGACGACAGTAGCAGAGACGGAGGCCCGAGATGGAGACACACTGAAAGCACTTCACATATAGCTTCACATATCTTGCGGTATTAACTTTAAAACAATTCTCGTTTCGTATTACAATCGCTCTGAGAGCGTTGTTTGGTTTCACACGGTTTCAGCCCTAGAGCGAAGTGTCTCTCCCGATGTGACTGACTCAAGACATAAGAACGCACCGTAGCATCTTTGTCTGTTTCAGTTATTGGTTTGTTGACGGCGTGTCAAACGCGGCGTGCAAGACCACGAATCCTGCCTCAGGAAGGGTACTTTCGACATTCTTAAAATAAGCTTTTCCCCTTATGACTGAAAAGGTTTGTTGCTGAGGAACGATATAAACCAGAACCATAAGCACTTCGGCGACAGGAGGCCCCATGTCGCTCGTTTTCATTTTAATTTCATTCTATTTCATTAAACCGTTAGCAGCTCTTCCCCCTGAATTACCTCTCCTTAATAATTAATGTGATCTATTCAACAAGGATCTAAATATTTATTTACCACCGCAATCTTTCAGCGGATGTCTGGTGAAAGATTACCCGGTGAAAAACAAGGTTGACGTTGGCTCAGCGATATATAAATAGTTATATATGTGATATATGGGGGGGGAGGGTCCAGAGTATTTCCAAGAGGCAATATCCTAGGGATTGACACATTAATACCATATTATAATGCAATCTCTGGTGGAGCCAGTGAGGAGACCCGGTATGATAATACGGACACACGCCGAGTCATTCATATGTATAAATCCCTTAAAAAAAACTAGCGAGGAAATTTGAGTTTACAAATC
>CM051012.1:23541599-23566599 GCA_027704905.1 Muraenolepis orangiensis | reverse complement strand
TGTGTGTGTGTGTGTGTGTGTGTGTGTGTGTGTGTGTGTGTGTGTGTGTGTGAATATACGCTCACACACAATGCTCTCTCCACTGTGGCCGCTAGGTTTCCCCCGCAGGTATTCCCACCAGAAGTCAGTCAGGGTTGGCCATCAGCCTCTGGTCTCTCTGTCCAGACTCAGCCTTTAGTCTCTCTGTCCAGACTCAGCCTTTAGTCTCTCTGTCCAGACACAGCCTCTAGTCTCTCTGTCCAGACTCAGCCTCTAGTCTCTCTGTCCAGACTCAGCCTCTAGTCTCTCTGTCCAGACTCAGCCTCTAGTCTCTGTCCAGACTTGGCCTCTAGTCTCTCTGTCCAGACTCAGCCTCTAGTCTCTCTGTCCAGACTCAGCCTCTAGTCTCTCTGTCCAGACTCGGCCTCTAGTCTCTCTGTCCAGAATCGGCCTCTGGTCTCTCTGTCCAGACTCAGCCTCTAGTCTCTCTGTCCAGACTTGGCCTCTGGTCTCTTTGCCAAAGACTCAGCTTCTGGTCTCTCTGTCCAGACTCAGCCTCTGGTCTCTCTGTCCAGACTCAGCCTCTGGTCTCTCTGTCCAGACTCAGCCTCTAGTCTCTCTGTCCAGACTCAGCCTCTAGTCTCTCTGTCCAGAATCGGCCTCTGGTCTCTCTGCCAAAGACTCAGCCTCTGGTCTCTCTGTCCAGACTCAGCCTCTAGTCTCTCTGTCCAGACTCAGCCTCTAGTCTCTCTGTCCAGACTCAGCCTCTAGTCTCTCTGTCCAGACTCAGCCTCTAGTCTCTCTGTCCAGAATCGGCCTCTGGTCTCTCTGCCAAAGACTCAGCCTCTGGTCTCTCTGTCCAGACTCAGCCTCTAGTCTCTCTGTCCAGACTCAGCCTCTAGTCTCTCTGTCCAGACTCAGCCTCTAGTCTCTCTGTCCAAACCCACCTCTCCTCCTTTAGGCCTGCGTCAGATTGTCCTATAGTCCTCTTAATAGCTCTATTCCTTGTTTGCCAGCGCTGGTATATTAGCTTTCTCTTATTGGCTCTGTGTGTCTATTGGCTTCACTATGTGTCATCGTGGCCCCTGTTTGATGAACTGATTGTGTCAAATCTACAGGGAGACAACTTATTGTACTTTTACCTCAGCACCGGTTCTGCTCTTGGAGGCTTGTTGTTAGGAAGGAACTGCACTTACGACTTCTGGTGACTAGTAGTTATTTTGAACTACCTGTTGTTGAATGCATTATTGCAAGTGGCTTTGGACACTAAATGCTAAATTGACTGTAATGTCATGTACTTCAGTGTTCTGGATGAATGGATCTGCATGGAGGTGTCTGTGTCTATTTAACGGGGACAAAGAGACCCAGGGCTTCCGGTGACCTCACTTAACTGCCTGACACTGACACGCTGAGCAAACATCCGTCCTGGTTGACTGGTCCCTTGTGATAAATTGCCGTCCATTACTGTCTGGAGTTAATGAGCTGAAAATGACTTTGTTCTCCGGTTGTCTCTTTGGCCGCCTCCCCCTTTTTACTCCCCTTTTTCTTTTTTACCGCCTGGCGGCTGTTCGGGTTAGCCGGGGAATGTGATTCGCACCGCGGCTAATTATGAAATAATGAAGTGTAAAATCATTGGCCAAACGGAGGAGGAGAGGAGGGGAGAGGAGGGGAGAGGAGGGGAGAGGGGGGAGAGGGGGGCGACGTGTGCTAACTGCTCAGAGGGCCGCGGGCTGAGCTGACAGAACGTTAGCTAGCCAGGTGTGACAGACACCTGGCTGGAGTCTCTCCTGGTTCGAGACCTCTCTCTCTCTCTCTTTCTCTCTCTCTCTCATGGGCTGCTTACTGTATAGTGATGCACTATCTAGTGAGTTAGTGAGATTTTTGTAGCGCTGTTCGAAATGTAAAGTGAGAATTATTGTACCCTTTATAGTGCACTCATCGTATCCCACAATGCATCGGGAAAAGTAGTGTACCACCGACGGTCCCTCACTGAGCATATATCCCACCATGCATTGCAGCTAAAAGAAAAACGGCAGACGGACAAGAAGCGACGTCCGCCGACGTGGATCTGGCATGTTTGATGATGGGAGAGCAATGACGTCATTAAGGACGACTCGGGTAGTGTCCCAAAGTTGTTTTCAACTATAAAGTCCTCTACATTGAACTACTAAGTAGGGAGTAGGGAATGAGGGATCTCCTCTGGTCTGGACCCCTCTCTCAGAGCCCTACAACTGGACGGCCCTCAGTAAAACGCATAACTGCGCCACCACCAAAAAGTCCCCTGGATCCGGGCCAAAATTGCGCCAAAATCGACTGTTCCTTGGGCCACATGTTATCTAACCACCAAGTTTTGTCCAGTTTCCATAATTCACTTTTTGAACAGACAGACCAACAAACAGGGGCGCAAAAACAGAACCCCCTCCCATCATTGATGACAGGGATAATTACAATCACTAGTTATTGAATTACATCTTGATTCAAAAAATTGACTAAGAGAAGACTCTTTCTACTAAGAGATTCTTTCTATGGTGGGAAGTCATTATACAACTCCATACATGTTTCAAGTTGACCAACTTGTGGGCCACTGTTGTTGTTGTTGAGCTGAATGGCGTTCACCTTTTGTTTTGTATTTATCTAATGCTTCTCGTAGGAATGTGACCGTAACGCTATGCAGCTGTTTGTGGGTGTGTATGTGGGCGTGTGTGTGTGTGTTGATTGTCCTGTGTAAAATTATTATGCGTGTATATATATTTATATACATATACAAAGCGTGTGTGTGTGTGTGTGTGTGTGTGTGTGTGTGTGTGTGTGTGTGTGTGTGTGTGTGTGTGTGTGTGTGTGTGTGTGTGTGTGTGTGTGTGTGTGTGTGTGTGTGTGTGTGTGTGTGTGTGTGTGTGTGTGTGTGTGTGTGTGTGTGTGTGTGTGTGTGTGTGTGTGTGTGTGTGTGTGTGTTGTGGAATTTGCAAATTCAAGCAAAAATGGCATGCTAAATGCACTGCCTGGTTCCCCTTCTAGTAGAATAATAAAAAAAAAAACCCTTACTAAGCTTAACGGAGCACATAATAATACAATTAAATGTGTTGACATGCCACAGAAATGGCCTCAGAATGATTTTTTTTCTTTTTTCCCCCTCAAACTGAACATTCTGTTTCTTCCACTTCTTTCATCCCCCCTCACACAACAAGTCAGTCACAAGACTCTACTTAAACCAGCAGCTTTGTCACATGACCTCTCTCTCTCTCTCTCTCTCTCTCTCTCTCTCTCTCTCTCTCTCGCCCCCCCCCCCCCTCGGCTCACTCCCACCTCCCTTCTAACCCGGTCATGAAGGTTACCACGGCGATCAGGGGGGGGGGGAATGATGGATGAGCAAACCCAACTCTTAACCCTTTGACTCAGCAGATCTTTCACATAGATGCAGGACGTCCTCACCCCCCCCCCCCCCCCCCACAAACTCCAAAGTTATCAACCGTTTTTTAAAGGTGCAGTGTGTTCACTTTAAAACCCCTCCCTCCCTTCCTCCGTCACCCCTCACTCACCCCTCCCTCACCCCTCCCTCACCCCTCCCTCACCCCTCACTCACCCCTCCCTTTCCAACGACGTAGGAGAAGCTATGGTGGCCTGTAAGGCATTTCCAAAAATGATGTCCTCGTCTATAGCGGCATCCGGTCAAGTGTCAAGTGATGAGGTTCCCTGATGGGTTCCTAAATTGTGTGTAGAGATTTAGTCTGCACAACAATAAGGTCCTCCCTTACAAGTAAGATAGCAAATCATTGTAGGGAGGTAGAGATAAATGAGGTACTGAAAACCGATCGCTTCCTATTTTCATGGGATTATACACATTCATTAAACCATTACTTATGAATATCATGTTCCGTTTCTCCCACTTCTGATCTACTAGATTGTACACACTGCACCGTTTAAGGTGTTATGTCACATGACCATATGTCACATGTCACATGACCACAGGTGGTGAACTCCAGGTTCACAAAGTCAAAGTTTAATCTGTGCTGATTTTCTTTATTTATTCTCCACTCAAACCGATTTTAAATTGGCATTGAAATCTTACTTTTTAAACCACTGTTATTTGTTCCACCGTCTAACCTTTTTCTGTTCCTCTGGCCACTTCTTTCTCTGCTCTCTAATGGTCTTCTCTCTACCATCAAATCACGGACAAACAGACTCAAGAACAGGTTCTACCCCAGAGCCATATCTGTATTGAACACTGACAAACACTGGCACTGACTGTTTTGTGTAACTACAATACTGTATTGAACACTGTCAAACACTGGCACTGACTGTTTTGTGTAACTACAAACACTGGCTTGGGAAGGTCGCCGGTTCAAGTCCCCAAAACACCTGGGGAGCTGCCCTTGAGCAACACTGGACCCCCTACACTGCTCCCCAGGCGATGTGTATATACAATAGCTGCCAACTGCTCCTAATACTAGGATGGGTTAAATAATACAACTACAACTAAATACTATTTTCGAATTCCTGTTTTTTTGTGTATAAAAGTCATGAGGTTAGCATTGTTACTACACCATGTTTCTTGTACACTTGACTCGCAATGACAATCGAGGCATTGGGATTGGGATTCTGTGTGGCGTTGCAGGCCCTGATCCTGCTGGCGTGTGTGGGAGCTGCAGGGCTGTGTGTGAGCCTTCTGCTGCTGACCGTCTACCTGGGCTGCCTGTGCTGCTGCCGCCGGGACGCCGACGACGAGGTCAAGAGGCCCAGCGCCTGCTGCGTCACCTGGGTGGCCGTCATCACCGGCCTCCTCATCTGGTGAGTCTCCCTGGACGGAAGGGAAGGGCGGGGGGGGGGTGGTGGGGTGGTGGAACGATGTTCTTGTTCTTCTTCTTGTTCTTCTTCTTCTTGTTCTGTTGTGCTTCTATGAATATGATATCCGCTCTTCGTGTATGTGTGTGTGTGTCGTGTTGACGGCACTTCCTGTCTTCACTTCCTCGGCTCATTAGTGACGGATCAGAATACATATACAGTACCATTCCAAAAACACACACACACACACACACACACACACACACACACACACACACACACACACACACACACACACACACACACACACACACACACACACACACACACACACACACACACACTGGCTGTAACAGCACTACCATGTCTTCTGGCTTTAGAGTAGCATGAGAAAGTAAACAGGTCTTGTTAAAAAAGGTTTTGATCAAATTTCACCGTAGACCCTCCCCTCTTCTCCCCCGCTAATCTTGTGAGAGTAGTCCAAGTGGCGGGAACTTAAACAGGTTAGCTGGTCGGTAACATTCCGGGCCCCTCCTTGTCTCCCGGCACACAGGGGCCTTTTTTGTGGCGGTTAAGTGCTAAAGCGTGATGCTGCTTAAGCGTAAAGGGAACACACACAGTCCACTCTTCTGTAGCCGCCACGCTCGATGCTAGAAGCTAACAGCCCTGGAGGCCATGTAGCCACAAGACTAATTGTGGACGGGAGTCATGGTAACTGAGACGACAGACGGGAATAAATGTTCAAACTAGAGGGCCCTCAGTAGAGCCCATACCTCGGCCACACCAAAATGTCTCCTCGATCCGTATTTGGATCCGGATCTACGCCGAACTCGAATCAACTGTTCCTTGGCCCATAAGTAATCTAACCACTACGTTTTGTCCTATTCCATACATCACTTTTTGAGTTATCTTGCTAACAGAAAAACAGACAAACAAACGAAAAATCTCACAGACGGACAAACGGTGACTAAAACATAACCTCCTCCCATCTTCTATGGCCGAGGTAATGAGGAAATAATATCAATGTTGAATAACGAGGGGAAAATACATTGTTGTCGAGATGTATTCGCACTCTCAGAAATGTGTATAGGGCGGTGGTGGAGAAAGACTATAAGATCAATCCAGAACTCTTAACGTTATCTACACTAGAACTTTTAACTAGAACTCTTAACTAGAACTCTTAACTTCTTCTTCTGTCTCAACATTACATTAGTCATTTAGCAGACGCTTTTATCCAAAGCGACTTAGGCAATAGTGTGTTCAACAAAGGAAGGTAAGAGAACAACTCGTCACCAGGAGTCAAAAGTGCATTTCATTTCTAACTTAGTCTCCAAGAACTGAACCAGTGCTCAGGTAAAAGTACAATAAGTTCAGATAAAAGTTTCAATAAGGTAAAAGTACAATAAGGTAAAAGTACAATAAGTGGGCAAACTATATAGAACAATATCTCCCTAACAATCTACTTCGACAATCTACTTGGTAAGACGCTAGTAAAAAGTGATAAGAGGACACGCTAGGAAGAAGGAGTGTGTTACCGATGCAATGTTTTTGACGACGAGTTGGTCGTCCAGGGTTACACCCAGATTGCTAGTCTGAGTCGGTGTCACCACAGCATCATCGATGGTGACAGCCGGGTCTCGGTGCGGACAGCCCATTGCCAGGAAGAACACCAGCTCAGTCATGTCCAGGTTGAGCTTTAGGTGGCGCATCGACATCCGCTTTGAGATGTTTGCTAAGCACGCAGCAATGCGTACATTCTTAACTAGAATGTACGTTTATTGTGGGTTTTTTTTTGGTCCCCACAGGTTGGTTTGAAGTCACATTGTTGTCTAGATCATACGCTCAGTCATAAGCGCCACACACACACACACACACACACACACACACACACACACACACACACACACACACACACACACACACACACACACACACACACACACACACACACCACACACACACACACACACCAGAAAACACACATTTCCTGTTTTACATAGAATTGTATTTTTTTTTTTTTATCATCTTGCAAGGTCCTTCACATTCATTTTGAGACGTGCTCCTGAATATTACGAAGGCCTATAATGTTGTATAATAATAATAAGCATTGACCGATTGACCAAAAACAAAATGAACATTACATATCCGTAGCTATTATGGTCCCTCTCCAGGGACCATAATAGCTACGGATATGGGATTCATTCATTACTTATCTCAACGGGGTCAAGTTCCACACGGCCGTCCTCACGATTAGCGTCGGTCGCCGTTAACCTTGATTCACTGCTGCGGCTGAACCATCGTTTTCCCAGAGAACCGAGGTGTGGCCCATTGTGGCCCTCATTTAATGTACTAGGCCATTCACCCAACCCCCACTACTGTTGAAATGTTACCGAGTAGTTCGCCTCTAAATGGGTTAAACGGCAGCTACTGGGGAGTATGACTAACGGAAGGAATAGACACACACCACACACACACCACACACCTGGACACACCTGAACACACACACACACACACACACACCACACACACACACACACACACACACACACCACACACACACACACACACACACACACACACACACGCTGGTCCCTAATATCCAATGGCTTTATGGGCGTCATTAGTGGCCCATTAGAGCCAATGGATCTGCCAGAGGATAGGACAAAGAGCCTCGTGAGAAGAGGGCGGGGCTTGGGAGGGGGAGAGCGACCTCGGGGGTGGGTGGGGGGGGGGCCGTTCAAGGTTCAACGCCGGTTAGGCGTTACGGAGCTCCTTCGACGACCACAATGGAATTACAACTCCTATATAGTATCCCATCCGTCCGATGTTGAAGGCGTCTCCTCCTCCTCCTCCTCCTCCTGCTGGTGGATGGAGGAGGGCAACAGGAGATAATAAATAAGTGTGTGTGTGTGTGTGTGTGTGTGTGTGTGTGTGTGTGTGTGTGTGTGTGTGTGTGTGTGTGTGTGTGTGTGTGTGTGGGTGTGGGTGTGGGTGTGGGTGGGTTTATGGCTCAGTCTAATAGAAGCTGTCAACTAGGTGAGTCACGGTTCAGTTTGTTTCTTGGTTCGGTTCGGTAAGGATATCCTATATAGTGTGTGTGTGTGTGTGTTTTACCTTTTATAAACTGCAGGGTAGGCTCACTATGGTTGGTGGCCCAGGCGCTGTGTGTGTTGTGTGTCTCACTGCCCCAGGTGTTGTGTGTCTCACTGGCCCAGGTGTTGTTTGTCTCATTTCCCCAGGTGCTCTGTGTCTCAGTATAGCCCAGGTGTTGTGTGACTGACTGGCCCAGGTGTTGTGTGACTGACTGGCCCAGGTGTTGTGTGACTGACTGGCCCAGGTGTTGTGTGACTGACTGGCCCATGTGTTGTGTGTCTCAGTAGCCCATGTGTTGTGTCTCACTGGCCCAGGTGCCCTGTTCCATCCAGGTGTAGCAACCGGTGGGTGGACGATCTTCTATGTTTGTTCTATTGTTCATTAATTGAACCTGGTGTAATCGCCAGTACGACGTCCGACCCTTTCCCGGCTCCCCGGTGGTGACCATGTGAGAGCAATAGAACGTGGCCGCAGTGGACAGACAGAGCGTGAGCGTGCTGAGCTGGGCTGGGCTGAGCTGGGCTGGGCTGGGCTGGGCTGGGCTGGGCTGGGCTGGGCTGGGCTGGAGGCCACACCGTAGCAGGGACGCCATGCTGTAGTACTGTGAGTTGAAGCTCTCTTTAGTGGGGGCGGGGGGTTCCCCTTTTGGGATCCGTTGCAGCCCAAGGAGCAACGTGTGACTCGCAGTGTGTTAAATAACTTTTGTGTGTGTGTGCGCGTGCATGTGCTTGTGTGTGTGTGTGTGTGTGTGCGTGCTTTCTCCCACCTTGGTCGACAGTAGTTCAGCAGACCAGCTGCTCCGTGTGTCTGTAGGCCTCCTCAGAAGTTGGCCCCAGACTCTGTGTAACACACGGCCTCTGTGCTGCTGTGTCACCTCCCTCGCTATCACACATGACCTGGCGTCACATGACCTGGCGTCATATGACCTGGCATCATCACTCATGTCAGTGCAGGAGAGATAGTGGCGGCGCAGGCGCTACGGTCCTGAAGGATGGGGGCCATTAAGCAGACCTGAAGATGTGCTCTGTATTCTAGTGGAGGCTTGTGGGGTTCATAGTGTGTGTGTGCGTGCATGTCAGTGTGTGTGTGTGTGTGTGTGTGTGTGTGTGTGTGTGTGTGTGTGTGTGTGTGTGTGTGTGTGTGTGTGTGTGTGTGTGTGTGTGTGTGTGTGTGTGTGTGTGTGTGTGTGTGTGTGTGTGTGTGTGTGTGTGTGTGTGTGTGTGTGTGTGTGTGTGTGTGTGTGTGTGTGTTAATGCGTTGGTGTGTGTGTGTGTGTGCGGGCATGCCTTGAATTGATTGACTGATGAACCTTTGAAAATGGAACTTAATAATCAGTTGGTAAATCACTGAGCGCGGGGGAGGGGACGCACACCAACGGGTGATGGATGTCTCTGGATGGGAGTGACCCCAGACATGGGGGTCATCTTTCTCCATCATGTCTTTCACGCTGCGTGAGAGGAGAGCAGAGAGGATAATGCTGTGGATAGAGGACGTAATCCTAATGAACACACACACACACACACACACACACACACACACACACACACACACACACACACACACACACACACACACACACACACACACACACACACACACACACACACACACACACACACACACACACACACTCTGTCTCTGATAGGACAGCATAGCAGTCGTAGCCATCATCACTAAGTTCCCAGCACACACCCGGACCCACCTTGTGCTGCCTGTGAAAGTCCAGGAAGGCGGTGACACACACACACACACACACACACACACACACACACACACACATACTGACATGCACACACACACACACACACACATACTGACATACACACACACACACACACACACACACACACACACACACACACATACTGACATGCACACACACACACACACACACACACACACATACACACACACACACATACCGACATGCACATACTGACATGTCACACACACACTAACATGTGTGCACACACACACACGCACACGCACACACACAGACTTTGACCACATCCAGCATCCACACAAAGTAACACTATTCACAGGAAGCTGCATTGCGGGGTTAAATTGCTTTGGTATAAGAGGCTTCAAACTTCAATAACACTCCACATTTGATCCCAGTGAACCACTCTGGGGTGTGTCTGTCTACATAGATTTTCTAATCTTCACACAATGCAATTATTTTTAATGGTTCTGCAAAGTCTTCTTTTAATCTACTGCTAAATGTAAAAAAAAAACAGGAACCGTTCCTTCTTCTCCAAAGTTTGAACACACACTCCCTCATCCTGGTGTGTGTGTGTGTGTGTGTGTGTGTGTGTGTGTGTGTGTGTGTGTGTGTGTGTGTGTGTGTGTGTGTGTGTGTGTGTGTGTGTGTGTGTGTGTGTGTGTGTGTGTGTGTGTGTGTGTGTGTGTGTGTGTGTGTGTGTGTGTGTGTGTGTGTGTGTGTGTGTGTGTGTGTGTGTGTGTTGTTGACACCCTGTCACCGCTTTGTCCTCATCATTCGACCAATTACAATTCTGTTTAGATCGGTAATAATAATGATTATTATAATGTGGTGTTTCCCGTCTCCTTTGTGGTCCACAGCTCCGCCGTGGGAGTGGGTTTCTATGGGAACAGCGAGACCAACGACGGGGTCTACCAGCTGACCTACGCCCTCTACAACGCCAACCACACCATGGCCGGCATCGGCGATCTGGTAAGGGGGCGGGCGGGGGGGGGGGGGGGTGGGGGTGCACGCACGCACGCATGTCACTAAAAATAAATCAATACATCGCGGGTTACATTCAAGTGGCCGCCACTCACACACCATGTCCGCGCCATGTCCGCGCCATGTCCGCGCCATGTCCGCGCCATGCCCGCGCCATGTCCGCGCCATGTCCGCGCCATGTCCGCGCCATGTCCGCGCCATGCCCGCGCCATGCCCGCGCCATGTCCGCGCCATGCCCGCGCCATGTCCGCGCCATGTCCGCGCCATGTCCGCGCCATGTCCGCGCCATGCCCGCGCCATGTCCGCGCCATGTCCGCGCCATGCCCGCGCCATGCCCGCGCCATGCCCGCGCCATGTCCGCGCCATGTCCGCGCCATGTCCGCGCCATGTCCGCGCCATGTCCACATAGTTGGTTAAACTACAGTCAATTTGTCCACACATGTCCTCATAGCTGGTTAAACTACAGTCAATTTGTCCACGTCATGTCCTCATAGCTGGTTAAACTACAGTCAATATGTCCACGTCATGTCCTCATAGTCAGTTAAACGTCAATATGTCCACACATGTTCTCATAGTCGGTTAAACTACAGTCAATTTGTCCACACATGTCCTCAAAGTCAGTTAAACTATGATCAGTACATCCACGTGTTGGCTGTAGTCACCTTACAATATCCTCGTTGGCTGGGATAAAATAACCACGTGTTTAAAGCTTAAATAAGTACTACCTCCGCCGTCGAATATGGACTGAAGGTTATGTTTTTTTACCCCTGTTTGTTTGTCTGTCTGTTAATAAGATAACTCAAAAAGTTATGTACGGAATTGGACAAAACTTGGTGGTTAGATTACTAATAGGCACTAATAAGGAACAGTTGATTTTGGCGCAGATCCAAATCTGTATCCAGGGGACTTTTTGGTTTGGTGGAAGTATTCAAATTCAGATTCAGATTCAAATGACTTTATCAGTACACAATTCATTTGCAGCTTACCAGTCCTTGTTTTACACACAACTCAAAAACACTCCCAGACAATATATATATATATGTGTCAAAAGCAACCATACAACCATAGAACAACAAGCAGCAGTAGATAAAATAAAACACACTACTGCGTGTCCTCTAGTTTTCGTTGATGTTCTAATCAAGTTTGTCTTGGCCTTCCCCCCCCCCCCCCCCCCCCCTGCTAGTTATTTCAATTGCTGCTTCAATGCATATTCATCAAGGCAGAACTCGGAAGAACACAGCTTCATCAAATCTCCAAAGCCTTATTTAAATGGTTCTTGGTACAAACACGATTCAATATGAAAATCAAATATGATTTTCCAAGACGGCCTGCCTGCCCGCCTGCCTGTCTGTCTGTCTGTCTGTCTGTCTGCCTGCTGTGAAACAACCATGAAACGTGTTAGAAGAAGTGTTAAAATGCGTGTGTTAATTTAGTGGTTGTCTTGTCTTCGGTGTCCTGTGAGGTTTCTATGAGCTCGCCGTGTGCGTGTGCGTGTGCGTGCGTGTGTGCGTGCGTGTGTGCGTGCGTGCGTGTGTGTGTGTGTGTGTGTGTGTGTGTGTGTGTGTGTGTGTGTGTGTGTGTGTGTGTGTGTGTGTGTGTGTGTGTGTGTGTGTGTGTGTGTGTGTGTGTGTGTGTGTGTGTGTGTGTGTGTGTGTGTGTGTGTGTGTGTGTGTGGGGGGGGTGTTATCTATTGGTGTGGTATGTCTCTTTATGTTCCTGTGCTCTGAAGCCAGTAGATAAGATATCTACGTGTCTGCTTCAATTGATACTGGGGTGACCCCTCACCTTCATTATGGTGGGGTGGGGGTGGGGGATGGGGGGGTCTCTATAGTGTGGTGATGACCAAGCGAAGGTGTCCGGGTGCAGTTCCCATCCTCTGGATTTGTGATTGGGTGATTATGGTCCAAAGCATTCTCTACATCAGTCTCCCTCCCTCCCTCTCTACATCAGTCTCTCCCTCCCTCCCTCTCTCTTATCCTCTCTCTCTCTCTCTCTCTCTCTCTCCCTCTCTCTCTCTCTCTCTCTCTCTTCTCTCTCTCCTCTCTCTCTCTCTCTCTCCTCTCTCTCTCTCTCTCTCTCTCTCTCTCCTCTCTCTCTCTCTCTCTCTCATCTCTTCTCTCTCTCTCTCTCTTTATCTCTCTCTCTCTCTCTCTCTTCTTTATCTCTCTCTCCAAACCTAAAGCTAAATCTGGAGGATTGAATCCTCTTCATTGGTCACATACATAAATGTACACACACACACACACACACACAGTGAAATTAGTTTCTCTGCATTTAACCCATCTTATATTACATCGTATTAGGAGCCGTGAGCAGTGTCGGGGGGTCTGGGGCCTTGAGCAAGGGCACCTCGGCAGTAACCAGGTGTTTTGAGGACACCTGGTTACACCCCCCCCCCCCCCTCCTCCTTTCTCTGTCTCTCTCTCTGCGTCGCTCTGTCTCTCTGTCTCTGTCTCTGTCTCTGTGTCTCTGTATCTGTCTCTGTCTCTCTCTCTCTGCGTCGCTCTGTTGCTCTCTCTCTCTGTATCTGTCTCTGTCTCTCTCTCTCTCTCTCTCTCTGCGTCGCTCTGTTGCTCTGTCTCTCTGTCTCTGTCTTTCTCTCTGTCTCTCTGTCCTCTCTCTGTCTCTCTCTGTCTCTCTCTGTCTCTCTCTGTCTCTGTGTCTGTATCTGTCTCTGTCGCCCTCTCTCTCTGTCTGTCTATCTTTGTGTCTGTCTTTCTTTCTTTGTCTCTGTCATTCTCTGTCTCGGTCTCTCTGTATTTCTGTCTATCTTTGTCTGTGAGAGTGAGATGTGAGGGTGTATGTGTGACTCTCGTTATCACCTGACTGGATCGCATATTGATGTAATAACGCAGAACAGTTTGTCCTAGATGCATTTAGCAAAACATTTTCGGAATGATCGGTGGAATTACCCATATCCCGTGAACTTTTATAAAACTCTTATATACTTGTATACTTATATATGATTTTGATTGTGTTATGAGTATTATATACTCATACTACTTTTGAATTAGGTGTGAATTCACACTTCCTAGTCTGTTTATCGGCTGCTGGTACGTTGTCCATGGTGTCTTAAAGAAAATAATGAATAATAAAATAAAATACCTAAAATACTAAATATATAGTGTGTTGTAAACTGGAATTGTTTGTGTAAAACACAGCTGTTCCCCGGGGAAACGATGGCTGTTTCATTTGCAGAAAAAAACAGCTTTAGGTGAATACACTCGGAGAGCTGGCCTGCTCTTCCTTCCCGCCCGTCGGAAACCAAAAGCTGAATTAGATTTAGATTTAGATTAGCTTCGCTCTCGAGACAAGACGAGAGAGGGAATTACTGTGTATTAGTCATTCCGCTCCGGGACATCTTTCCCTTTTTGTCTTATCGAATCTTTCTTGGCTTTCAATCTCTCTTGTGTTTTGCCCACTTCAAATTCAACTCACAATACCTTTGCAACATCAATCTTTACCCTTTTAGTGTTTTGTTTGGAGAGCGTGGTTGTGCCAGCCAAGTGGCGAGGGATAAGGTTAGCTTTGTTTACAGTGCAGCGTTGCCAGGTCTGTCAGCATCTCGTCTTCATATTCATCTTCTTCTTCTTCTTCTTCTGTGGTATGGTGGTTGGAGGACATTTTCTGGCTGAAACTCGGAAAACCAAACAAGGCCCTGGACTGAGGTGACTTTGCCAGGTCACTGAATCTTCTAGACCAGGGGTGTCCAAATTATTATCATTGGGGGCCACATACAGAAAAATATAAGCAGTCAGGGGCCACAAACCGTGGTGCTCCGTGAAGCTACTTGCAGGTGGTTCATGAGTTCTATAATATCTCCTAATGTAGTCGTCTCGCAGCTCCTTCTCTTAACAGAAGTTCCCAATGTTATTCCCAATGTTATTTACACATCAAATATGTTACGAACTGTTCTATGTTTATAAAATGTAAGTAATTGGGCTTATTAACACATCACAAATACTGTTATACATTTCTAACTCATCTAGGATAGGAACGGCATTTCATTCCATGGGAGCAGTGATGCTGTGCCTTGGACTGAAGAATTCAATAATGTTCCATTATTATTCATTTTTTCTGCCACCGGCCACTTAAAAATGGGCGACGGGCCGCAGTTGGCCCGCGGGCCGTAGTTTGGACACCCCTGTTCTAGACTTCTAAAACGCTGTACTGCTGTACTTCCTCTGCACATAAAACAGTTTATTATGTGTTCCGTTACGCTATATCAATCAAAATAAAGAAAATAGCTATTTATTGCGTGCTATTGGTTTAATGTGAATGTGAAAATCTTCCGGAAGGCCTGGATATGTAAATGTCATTTTTTTGGTTCTCTGGTAAATGTCACACGTACACTAAGTTAATTGAAACACAAGAAGAAGAACGTTAGAACATTTTTGCATGTGTTAATAGTTTTGTTTGTAGTCGCCATGGTGCTGGACTCTCTCTCTCTCTCTCACGCTGCTCTCACCTCAGGCAAACTGCTGCTGCACTGTGCCTCCTTATGTAAGAAGGTGAGAGAGGGGTGAGGGTTATGGGGGAAGAGAGAGGAGGAGGAGGAGGAGGAGGGGTGAGGGTTAGGGGGGAGGAGGAGGAGGAATGGTGAGGAGGAGGAGGAGGAGGAGGAGGAGGGGGGAGGGTTATGGAAGAGGAGGAGGAATGGTGAGGGGTTGAGGAGGAGGATGAGTGGTTAGGGGTGAGGGTTAGGGGGAGGAGGAGGAGGGGTGAGGGTTAGGGGGGAGGAGGAGGAATGGTGAGGAGGAGGAGGAGGAGGAGGAGGAGAGGAGGAGGGGTGAGGGTTTGGGGAGGAGGAGGAGGGAACTGGGTGAGGACGAGGGGTTAGTAGGGTTGTGGAGGAGGAGGAGTGAGAGTTAGAGAGGAGGATGAGGGGTTAGGGGAGGAGGAGGAGGAGGAGGAGGGAGGAGGGAGGAGGAGGAGGAGGAGGGGTGAACTGGGAGTCGCTGAGGCGGGCGGTTTTCTCACGCAAGGCGGGAGAGCTGAAAGATAAGATGCTAGATGCCACTGCTGGCCAGGAGGATGGTGATAATGATGAAGATGAATGATGAACACACAGAGAGGCAGTGACAGCAGTTTACTGGCAATCACACACACACACCCTTATCCCCGAGGTGGGGGTAGGGGGGGGGGGGGGGCAAGACTCTCGCTCTCTCGCTCTCTCTCGTCTCTCTCTCTCTCGTCTCTCTCTCTCTCTCTCTCTCTCTCTCTCTCTCTCTCTCTCTCTCTCTCTCTCTCTCTCTCTCTCTCTCTCTCTCTCTCTCTCTCTCTCTCTCTCTCTCTCCTCCTCTCTCTCTCTCTCTCTCTCTCTCTCTCTCTCTCCTCTCTCTCTCTCCTCTCTCTCTCTCCTCTCTCTCTCTCTCTCTCTCTAGCGGTTTGTGGATTTGTTTCCTAGGTTATTTTTGTCTAGTCTTGTTTTGTTTATTTTAAAGATTGATTTTCATTAGCAACAACAAGTTATAGTTATGTTCTTTTTTATATATAACAATTTTAATAATATTTTCTCCCGAAGCGATGTGTAGTTGTTGTTGTTGTTAGTGTAAAGGAACATATAGAAGAATGGGGTTTTTATTAGTGTTATTATTATTTATTTATCCACTGGATAATATTCCCCAGTGTTGATGCTGTTGGAGGAAGAACTTATCTTCATATTTCTGTATTTATGTCATGTAGCATCTGCAGCGAAAGACCAAATATAGACAAATAAGATACGCCAAGACAAAATCTGATCACATCCCATAAGCGACATTCGGCATATTTATGAATCCTTATTATTTGTATTTGTATATGTACACCCTAGCAACCATCTAGATAACCATACCAACACCCGAGAACACCATAAAAACCACCTAGATAACCATAGCAACACCAAAGAACACCATAGAAACCACCTAAATAACCATAGCAACCACCCGGAACACCATAGCAACACCCTAGAACACACTAGCAACCACCGAGAAAAACACCCACAAACCACCTAGATAACCATAGCAACCACTGAGAACACCATAGAAACCACCTAGATAACCATAGCAACCACGCGGAATACCAAAGCACTCAGCTAGGACACCATAGACAACACCTTGGTTGTAAATACTTGATGCTATGTACGCTAGACACCACCAGGCTGTCGCATGTTACATCTTTAAAGTGTGAACATGTACGTCTCAACTCTACACACTGGTCCTTGTGTGACTTGTACTGGTTGTTGTTGAAAAGGAAGTTGTTTAAACTGGGGTTAGAGTTGGGGTGAGTAGGGTTTGGTGTGTGTCTCACACACACCTCTTTATCTTTGATAACAAGATCCTCCTCCGGGTTATTATCAACCACACACACACACACACACACACACACACACACACACACACACACACACACACACACACACACACACACACACACACACACACACACACACACACACCACACACACACACACACACACACACACACACACACACACACACACACACACACACACACACACACACACACACACACACACACACACACACACACACACACACACACACACACACAGATGCAAGCTCCCCAGGGGGATCCTTTAGCAACACTCTGCCTCTTCTCCAAACCTTCTAGTGTGATGATTGTGTTTGTCTTATCTCCTGGAGACTTAGCGTCTTGATGTGTGTGTGTGTTTTTGTTGGTTTGTTTCGTGCCAACTCTCTCCTGAACTTAAACCGTTTGTTTAAGCGCCTCGGGGTCACAGGCACCACATCAAATTATCCAATTTCCACCTCCACCTCTTCCAAGAACTTGATATCCACAAGACAAATGAAGTGGAAGGATGACAAAATGACTCATGTACCATAAACACACACACCACACCCACACCACACACCCACACCACCCACACACCACACACACACACACACACACCACACCCACACACACACACACACACACACACACCACACCACACACACACACACCACACACACACACACACACACACACACAGGTGTTTCACAGAGGCGTCATCTTAGCACAAACACAGGTGTCACTCGCAACCCCACTTATGTGTGTGTCACAGGGCACACAGTCCATGTGTGATATCTTCACTAGTTTGGTCTACTACCCGTGCTGCCCTGGTCCATCAAAAGGTCATCCTTCCTTCCTTCATCCCATCCTTCCTTCCTTCTATCCTTCCTTTCTTCATCCCATCCTTCCTTCATCCCTTCCTTCCTTCATCCCTTCCTTCCTTCATCCCATCCTTCCTTCATCCCATCCTTCCTTCATCCCTTTTATCCTTCCTTCATTCCTTAATCCCTTCCTTCCTTCATACCATCCTTCCTTGATCCTATCCTTCTTTTCTTCATCCTATCCTTCCTTACATGATCCTATCCTTCTTTTCTTCATCCTATCCTTCCTTCCTTCATCCTATCCTTCCTTCATCCTTTCTTCATACCATCCTTCCTTCAACTCGCCCATTCTTCCTTCCTTCATCCAATCCTTCCTTCATCCCTTCTGTCCTTCCTTAATTCCTTCATCCCTTCCATCCGTCCTTCATCCTATCCTTCCTCCCTCCCCTCAGGTCTCGGGTTCCCTGGGCAGCATGGAGAACGGGCTGAAGCAGCACCTGGAGCGCCTGGACGAGATCTTTGCCGCCAGGACGGACTACGTGCAGGCGCTCCGCTTCATGCAGCGGATGGCGTCCAACATCGTCCGCCAGCTGACCGCCCTGCCGGACCTCAGCAGGGCCCGAGTGGACCTGGCGGCCGTGGCGGACCGGACGGCCCTGGTGGAGTACTACAGGTAACCCCCCCCCCCCCCCCCCCCCCTGAGAGCGTGGTGGTACCCGTTGTTAGGGCCCGGTCCAGTCTGGTGTGGTGCGGTGTGATGTGGTTAATAGAACCAGTCGTCTGCATTGGGGACAAGGACAACATTATGTCTTCCCAAGGAGACACAGGCCATAATGGGTTTTCTATCGATCCCATCTATACCCCCCCACACTGAGCCAGCCTTGTGTTGTTTTTTTTGTTTCTTTTGGTTCTTCTGAGCTCTGAATGCAATTCAAGACAATGCAGAGGCTTGTTATTCCCAGCTGGGCTTCTACTGTGTGTGTGTGTGTGTGTGTGTGTGTGTGTGTGTGTGTGTGTGTGTGTGTGTGTGTGTGTGTGTGTGTGTGTGTGTGTGTGTGTGTGTGTGTGTGTGTGTGTGTGTGTGTGTGTGTGTGTGTGTGTGTGTGTGTGTGTGTGTGTGTGTGTGTGTGTGTGTGTTACAGAGGCTATTATAGTGGCTATAGTTACCCTGCGCTTTGCATATGTTTGAGGTTCCCTGTGGATAACCCCTGGCTGTGTATTTATGGATGTGAGCGGAGGCAACCCAGACATCTGAGCCCGTCTGACGCAATTACCCATCTTCTGTTTCAAGGCTTTACGTTTGACCACCAAGTATCCCTCGCAAATCTCCCACCCAAGTGCAATTTTTTATTTTTTTCGTGGTGGTGCGAGAAACCGAAACATTCTGAGTTTTCTACACGGAAAACTCTGGCGCTTGGAAAATCAAAGCGAGATGGTGTCTCGTCGTGGATCCAATCCTCTGCTATTGATCATCCCTCTCTGTCTGCGCCCGGCCATCCTCGCCATGCCTCACAGTGTGTTAAGATGCACGGCGTGAGCAGCATGTCTGAGGAACTGAAGTCTTCTGGTACACACACACACACACACACACACACACACACACACACAGACCACACGTGCTCACACACACACAGACCACACGTGCTCACACACACAGACCGCACGTCTGACATGCACACATACACACGTGCACACACACACACACACACATACACACACACACACGCACACACACACACACACATCTCAGACACACACACACACACGCACACACACACACATCTCAGACACACACACATCTCACACACACACACGTACACACACACACACACACACACGCACACACACAACACACATCGCACACACACACGTACACACACACGTCTCACATGCACACTGTGTGTGTAAGCCATCTCCTGTGATTGAATTTCATCCAAGACGTCATTGGCTACCATGTGAACGGTTCGAAGAAGGGTATTGACCAAGAGATAACGTTGCAGTCATTCTAGGGACTCATTTTTATCACAAATCAACATTTTTCCCCGTTCTCATGCCATGTCTGCCATTTTCTACCTAATGGTGTCTTCACTGAAACACTTCTCCCAATTAGCTTGTTCCTCTCTCTCTCTCTCTCTCTTCCTCCGTCCTTTCCTCCCCGGCTCAAACGGGTTTACAGACGGAATAACCGGCTCTATGCTTTCATAGACGGTCGGCCATTAGTCAGAGTGTGCGCTCGGGGAGGCCTGGGCGATAGTCCTTCCGCAGATTCGGTGTCAAAACCCGAGAGAAATAACCCAAGCGGCGTAATAGGAAGTCGTTGTGGGTAGTTTTTTTGGTGTGTTGAAGGGTCCCAGGGCGGGGGTTTGCAAATGTGTGTCATGGGAGGCTGGTAATGGCTCATAGGGTGGGGGCGGGTGTGGGGCGGGTGGGGGCGGGTGGGGGCGGGTGGGGGGTGCGGGTGCGGGAGTTCCCGGGGGGAGGGGGTGGGGGGGGTCCCAGGCCATGTTTGAGCTGGCCCATTATTCAAAGTTATGTGAAGTGAATTTAAGAGGAAGTCTGTCCAAATCCCCCCCCCCCCCCCCCCCACACGCTCACACACTTGTGTGTGGGTGGGTGGGTGGGTGGGTGGGTGGGAGGGACTTTTAAAGCATCAAAAATTCATGCTATGTGAACTCATTCTCTTCAATAATTTAGCCGACAGCTCTAACGTGACCGCGGGAAACAGACGGGCTATAACTAACCCACGAGGATTTATGTTATGTAAGAAAAGAACGGACCAATCACATTGAAACACTGAGCTGAGCTCCATGCTCCTGGAAGAGGGAAAAAGTGGTGACCTTGGTCTGGGGGGAGGGAGAGGTGAGAGGGGTCACGCTCTCTCTCTCTCTCTCTCTCTCGCTCTCTCGCTCTCTCTCTACAGGGTGAGGGGTGACTCCTCTCTCTCTCTACAGGGTGAGGGGTGACTCTCTCTCTCTCCTACATGGTGAGGGGTGACTCTCTCTCTCTCTACAGGGTGAGAGGGGTCACGCTCTCGCTCTCTCTCTCTCTCTCGCTCTCGCTCTCTCTCTACAGGGTGAGGGGTGACTCTCTCTCTCTCTACAGGGTGAGGGGTGACTCTCTCTCTCTCTACATGGTGAGGGGTGACTCTCTCTCTCTCTACAGGGTGAGGGGTGACTCTCTCTCTCTCTACATGGTGAGGGTGACTCTCTCTCTCTCTACAGGGTGAGGGTGACTCTCTCTCTCTCTCAGTGAGGGCTCTCTCTCTCTCTACAGGTGAGGGGTGACTCTCTCTCTCTCTACATGGTGAGGGGTGACTCTCTCTCTCTCTACATGGTGAGGGGTGACTCTCTCTCTCTCTACAGGGTGAGGGGTGACTCTCTCTCTCTCTACATGGTGAGGGGTGACTCTCTCTCTCTCTACAGGGTGAGGGTGACTCTCTCTCTCTCTACAGGTGAGGGGTGACTCTCTCTCTCTCTACAGGGTGAGGGGTGACTCTCTCTCTCTCTACATGGTGAGGGGTGACTCTCTCTCTCTCTACATGGTGAGGGGTGACTCTCTCTCTCTCGTAGTGCTCCTCTCTACAGGGTGAGGGGTGACTCTCTCTCTCTACAGGGTGAGGGGTGACTCTCTCTCTCTCTACAGGTGAGGGTGACTCTCTCTCTCTCTACATGGTGAGGGGTGACTCTCTCTCTCTCTACATGGTGAGGGGTGACTCTCTCTCTCTCTACAGGGTGAGGGGTGACTCTCTCTCTCTCTACATGGTGAGGGGTGACTCTCTCTCTCTCTCTCTCTCTCTCTCTCGCTCTCGCTCTCTCTCTACATGGTGAGGGGTGACTCTCTCTCTCTCTCCGCTCTCGCTCTCTCTCTACATGGTGACTCTCTCTCTCTCTACAGGGTGAGGGGTGACTCTCTCTCTCTCTACATGGTGAGGGGTGACTCTCTCTCTCTCTACAGGGTGAGGGGTGACTCTCTCTCTCTCTACAGGGTGAGGGGTGACTCTCTCTCTCTCTACAGGGTGAGGGGTGAGTATCTTTTATTAGATTGATTTATATATACATATTGCTCTTTTTCTGTGCCGATATATAGCATTTTATCAATTGCATTTTTATTTTTATTTTTTAACTTTTATTCTATTCTGTTTTATTCTATTTCTATTCTATTTTTATCTTATTTTTATAACTGCTGTCTGTCGTCGGGTATTGCACATAAGATTTTCACCCACTGCTTTATACTTTACATTATACTAAACTGTGAAGTGACAATAAACTTGACTTGAAAAAAAAGGAGTGACTCTCTCTTACTGGTGAAGTGTGACTCTCTCTCTCTCTCTCTCTCTCTCTCTCTCCTCTCCTCACTGGGTGAGGTGTGACTCTCTCTCTCTCTACTGGGTGAGGTGTGACTCTCTCTCTCTCTCTCTCTCTCTCTCTCTACTGGGTGAGGTGTGACTCTCTCTCTCTCTCTCTCTACTGGGTGAGGTGTGACTCTCTCTCTCTACTGGGTGAGGTGTGACTCTCTCTCTCTCTCTCTACTGGGTGAGGTGTGACTCTCTCTCTCTCTCTCTCTCTCTACTGGGTGAGGTGTGACTCTCTCTCTCTCTCTCTCTCTCTCTCTCTCTCTCTCTCTCTCTCTCTCTCTCTCTCTCTCTCTACTGTGTGAGGTGTGACTCTCTCTCTCTCTACTGGTGAGGTGTGTCTCTCTCTCTCTCTCTCTACTGGGTGAGGTGTGACTCTCTCTCTCTCTCTCTCTCTCTCTCTCTCTCTCTCTCTCTCTCTCTCTCTCTACTCTCTCTCTCTCTCTCTCTCTCTCTCTCTCTCTCTCTCTCTCTCTACTGGGTGAGGTGTGACTCTCTCTCTCTCTCTCTCTCTCTCTCTTCTCTCTCTCTCTCTCTCTACTGGGTGTGCTCTCTCTCTCTCTCTCTCTCTACTGGTGAGGTGTCTCTCTCTCTCTCTCTCTACTGGGTGAGGTGTGACTCTCTCTCTCTCTCTCTCTCTCTCTCTCTCTCTCTCTCTCTCTCGTCTCTCTCTCCTCTCTCTCTCTCTCTCTCTCTCTCTCTCTCTCTCTCTCTCTCTCTGTCTCTCTCTCTCTCTCTCTCTCTCTCTCTCTCTCTACTGGGTGAGGTGTGACTCTCTCTCTCTCTCTCTCTCTCTCTCTCTCTACTGGGTGAGGTGTGACTCTCTCTCTCTCTCTCTCTCTCTCTCTCTCTCTCTCTCTCTCTCTCTCTCTCTCTCTACTGGGTGAGGTGTGACTCTCTCTCTCTCTCTCTACTGGGTGAGGTGTGACTCTCTCTCTCTCTCTCTCTCTCTACTGGGTGAGGTGTGACTCTCTCTCTCTCTCTCTCTACTGGGTGAGGTGTGACTCTCTCTCTCTCTCTCTCTCTCTCTCTCTCTCTCTCTCTCTCTCTCTCTCTCTCTCTCTCTCTCTACTGGGTGAGGTGTGACTCTCTCTCTCTCTCTCTCTCTCTCTCTCTCTCTCTCTCTCTCTCTCTCTCTCTCTCTCTACTGGGTGAGGTGTGACTCTCTCTCTCTCTCTCTCTCTCTCTCTACTGGGTGAGGTGTGACTCTCTCTCTCTCTCTACTGGGTGAGGTGTGACTCTCTCTCTCTCTCTCTCTCTCTCTCTCTCTCTCTCTCTCTCTCTCTCTCTCTCTCTCTCTCTCTCTCTCTACTGGGTGAGGTGTGACTCTCTCTCTCTCTCTCTCTCTACTGGGTGAGGTGTGACTCTCTCTCTCTCTCTCTACTGGGTGAGGTGTGACTCTCTCTCTCTCTCTACTGGGTGAGGTGTGACTCTCTCTCTACTGGTGAGTGTGACTCTCTCTCTCTCTCTCTCTCTCTCTCTCTCTCTCTCTCTCTCTCTCTCTACTGGGTGAGGTGTGACTCTCTCTCTCTCTCTCTCTCTCTCTCTCTCTCTCTCTCTCTCTCTCTCTCTACTGGGTGAGGTGTGACTCTCTCTCTCTCTCTCTCTCTCTCTCTCTCTCTCTCTCTCTCTCTCTCTCTCTCTCTCTCTCTCTCTCTCTCTCTCTCTACTGGGTGAGGTGTGACTCTCTCTCTCTCTCTACTGGGTGAGGTGTGACTCTCTCTCTCTCTCTCTCTACTGGGTGAGTGTGACTCTCTCTCTCTCTACTGGGTGAGGTGTGACTCTCTCTCTCTCTCTCTCTCTCTCTCTACTGGGTGAGGTGTGACTCTCTCTCTCTCTCTCTCTCTCTCTCTACTGGGTGAGGTGTGACTCTCTCTCTCTCTCTCTCTCTACTGGGTGAGGTGTGACTCTCTCTCTCTCTCTCTCTCTCTCTCTCTCTCTACTGGGTGAGGTGTGACTCTCTCTCTCTCTCTCTCTACTGGGTGAGGTGTGACTCTC
The DNA here is from genome assembly GCA_027704905.1 of Muraenolepis orangiensis. Lineage (NCBI taxonomy): Eukaryota > Metazoa > Chordata > Actinopteri > Gadiformes > Muraenolepididae > Muraenolepis > Muraenolepis orangiensis. The sequence goes on along the minus strand of CM051012.1, from coordinate 23,542,580 downwards.
TCTCTCTCTCTCTCTCTCTCTCTCTCTCTGTCTCTCTCTCTCTCTCTCTCTCTCTCTCTCTCTCTCTCTACTGGGTGAGGTGTGACTCTCTCTCTCTCTCTCTCTCTCTCTACTGGGTGAGGTGTGACTCTCTCTCTCTCTCTCTCTCTCTCTCTCTCTCTCTCTCTCTCTCTCTCTCTCTCTCTCTCTCTCTCTCTACTGGGTGAGGTGTGACTCTCTCTCTCTCTCTCTCTCTCTACTGGGTGAGGTGTGACTCTCTCTCTCTCTCTCTCTCTCTCTACTGGGTGAGGTGTGACTCTCTCTCTCTCTCTCTCTCTCTCTCTCTCTACTGGGTGAGGTGTGACTCTCTCTCTCTCTCTCTCTCTCTACTGGTGAGGTGTGACTCTCTCTCTCTCTCTGGGTGAGGTGTGACTCTCTCTCTCTCTACTGGGTGAGGTGTGACTCTCTCTCTCTCTCTCTACTGGGTGAGGTGTGACTCTCTCTCTCTCTCTCTCTCTCTCTCTCTCTCTCTCTCTCTCTCTCTCTCTCTCTCTCTCTACTGGGTGAGGTGTGACTCTCTCTCTCTCTCTCTCTCTCTCTCTCTCTCTCTCTCTCTCTCTCTCTCTACTGGGTGAGGTGTGACTCTCTCTCTCTCTCTCTCTCTCTCTCTCTCTCTCTCTCTCTCTCTCTCTCTCTCTCTCTCTCTACTGGGTGAGGTGTGACTCTCTCTCTCTCTCTCTCTACTGGGTGAGGTGTGACTCTCTCTCTCTCTCTCTCTCTCTCTCTCTCTCTCTACTGGGTGAGGTGTGCTCTCTCTCTCTCTCTCTCTCTCTCTACTGGGTGAGGTGTGACTCTCTCTCTCTCTCTCTCTCTCTCTCTCTCTCTCTCTACTGGGTGAGGTGTGACTCTCTCTCTCTCTCTCTCTACTGGGTGAGGTGTGACTCTCTCTCTCTCTCTCTCTCTCTCTCTCTCTCTCTCTCTCTCTCTCTCTCTCTCTCTCTC
>CM051012.1:23524099-23539099 GCA_027704905.1 Muraenolepis orangiensis | reverse complement strand
CTCTCTCTCTACTGGTGAGGTGTGACTCTCTCTCTCTCTCTACTGGGTGAGGTGTGACTCTCTCTCTCTCTCTCTCTCTCTCTACTGGGTGAGGTGTGACTCTCTCTCTCTCTCTCTACTGGGTGAGGTGTGACTCTCTCTCTCTCTCTCTCTCTACTGGGTGAGGTGTGACTCTCTCTCTCTCTACTGGGTGAGATGTGACTCTCTCTCTCTCTACTGGGTGAGGTGTGACTCTCTCTCTCTCTCTCTCTACTGGGTGAGGTGTGACTCTCTCTCTCTCTCTCTCTCTCTCTCTCTCTCTCTCTCTCTCTCTACGGTGCGTCTCTCTCTCTCTCTCTACAGGGTGAGGGGTGTCTCTCTCTCTCTCTCTCTCTCTCTCTCTCTCTCTCTCTCTCTCTCTCTCTCTCTCTCTCTCTCTCTCTCTCTCTCTACAGGGTGAGGGGTGACCCTCTTTGTGTTTTGGTTCTCTCTCATCTCTCAGGTGGCTGACCTACCTGCTTCTGCTGATCCTGGATCTGGTCATTTGCTTGGTGACTTGCTTGGGACTGGCCAAGCAATCCCGCTGTCTGCTGATCATGTAGGTACCACGACTGACTGACCGGCAGACTGACCCCTGACCAGTTATGTTATGTGCAGATAGCCGAATGCATTCTCTATTACAGCACAGTACATATTACATTTAGAAATATCAGATTTAGCATATCACACCGACATTGTAATTAATAATGTCGGCATTTCAAGATTGAAGATTAAAGATTCAAGAGGTTTTTTTTGCCATTTGCAACAAGTCAAATAATAATTACTCCCCATTCCCTCCCGCAGTATGAATTTCCTGCAACAATACTATACTAAACTATACTATACTATACAACACTATATACTACCTATGATATGCTATACTATATACTATAAACAACACTATATACTACCTATGATATGCTATACTATATACTATAAACAACACTATATACTACCGATGATATGCTATACTATAAACAACACTATATAATACCTATGATATGCTATACTATATACTATAAACAACACTATATACTACCTATGATATGCTATACATATATACCCTATATAGCTATACTATATACTATAAACAACACTATATACTACCTATGATATGCTATACTATATACTATAAACAACACTATATACTACCTATGATATGCTATACTATATACTATAAACAACACTATATACTACCTATGATATGCTATACTATAAACAACACTATATACTACCTATGATATGCTATACTATAAACAACACTATATACTACCTATGATATGCTATACTATAAATTTGGATGTGTATACACGTAAATGGCGTGTTTAACTCCAACAATAAAGAGGTCATTGCCTCTTATTAGGTGCATGCGTTGTCTCAAATAAGGCCATCAGGTACGATTGTTTTTGCGTAGCCACACACTCTAATTCGATACAGTAGGGCGCTGTGAACCGTCTGTGATCCGCCGTCTGTGATCCGCCAATAAACACAATAAAAGAAAGAAGAAGAAGAAAATGGACACTGAACGCTTGAAGAGCGTCAACTACGAACTGTGCACTGTGCAACTGCAGGGGGAAAGCGCCCTTGGGCATTGTGAACAAATCAACATTCATCTGTCCGGTGGCTGACATCTTTTGCCTCTTTGTCCGACGTGTGGTTTCAACCCCGAGCCCTAATAGACTCATTTGAGCAGTAGTCTCCTGGACTAGGAAGCGGGCTGCTGAAGGGCTGATCTCTTTTCCATGCATGGTCTCTCTAATGCCTATTGATCATTTGACCAGGAGGGGCCAGCCCCGCCCATCTTGTAATTATTAAGTGCTTTCAGGGTACTTTAGTCCGGGCCTTTTAAGGGGGCCCAGGCTAGTAGTAGGATGGTCGGAAACCCGAACCACCGTCCGCCGCAGTTTTCCATCCGCTGCGGATGATGACCCCACGTATCTGGTAACTACGATCCACAGCCCTCAGCACTTTTTCTCTGAAGCTTCTTGCAGCACTGAAAGAAGGGCGTGTGGGAGCTCGGCTAGAGGTGGAGATGTTTTGTTATTGTCGAGTCTCTGTCCATTTCACTGTGATATGACGAGGGCTAGTTGTCAGTGTGATATGACTAAATCTGAATCTGGAGGATTTTGAATCCTCTTTATTGGCCACCACCACCACACCACACCACACCCACCCACCACCACCACACACCCCACACCACCACACCACACCACACCCACACCACCCCGTAAAATGTGTTTCTCTGCATTTAACCCATCCTAGTATTAGAGAGAGCAGTGGGCAGCTGTTTTATATACAGCTGCCCGGGGAGTAGTGTAGGGGTCTGGTGCCTTGCTCAAGGGCACCTCGGCAGTGCCCAGGAGAGAGAACTGGCACCTTTTTCCAAGTATCAGTTCTCACTCTGTACTTGGTCCCTTTCGAGGGATTTGAACCGGCGACCCTTCCAAACCAAGTCCCAACACTGAGCACTGCCGCCCATGACAAGGGCTATTCCAATAATTAGTTGATAGTTCTAATTATTAATTATATATATATATATATATATATATATATACTGTTTGTATCATTTTCTTCTTTCGGTTGTTTGCTTAATTCCGTTCGGGCCGCCCTCTCGTCTCCTCGAGGTAGCGATGTGTAATGGACTCCGCCTCGGAGCCTGAGGACGAGCGCATCAGAGAAGAACAGGAGGAAGCGTGTAATTCATTTAAAGTGGTTGAAAACGTGATGTGTGAGGCCTCTCAGCCGTTAATTTCCTTCTGGCGTGTCTTGTCTTGTCTTGTCTTCCTCTCTCTCTCTCTCTCTCTCTCTCCTCTCTCTCTCTCTCTCTCTCTCTCTCTCTCTCTCTCTCTCTCTCTCTCTCTCTCCCTTTCTCCAAACCACTTTACACCAGAATCATGTCTTTCGTGTTGCTCTCCATGGTTCTGGGATGGGCTTCTCTCGGACTTGGCGCCGCTACGGCCGTGGTAAGAGCACACACACACACACACACACACCACACACACACACACACACACACACACACACACACACACACACACACACACACACACACACACACACCTCCTCCTCCACTCCTCCTCCTCCTCGCCGTCTTCCGAACCAACAGAACCAATCCATCCCTCCAGACGGACGGAGAAATGGATTCAACTCACATTCAACAACAGTGCTCAACCCAAAGCACAAAGACGGTGAATTGCGGTCGGCATTTCTATTCCCCCCCCCCCAAAAAAAACTAAAATGGAAGATCATATTGTTTTTAAACAAAGCAACAAAGCACACGCACGCCGCTGGCTTCGTTACTTGCTGCTCGTAGTCTATTTTGGACCAGAACATGTTCAGAAACATTATTATATATATATATATATATTTTGCTGCGTTTCTTTGCCAACACGTCAGAAAACTTTGGGTCTTTCAGCTCTTTTCAAGGCTGTGGAGAACGGAACACCGGACATTATCACAGGAAACTGGGTTTTTGTTTTTCGATACTCAAAACACACAAAAAAAAATGAAATATGAAAAAAGGACAAAGGAGGTCCTAAGGGATAACATGATGGGTGAATAAGGTTGAACATATTTGGGTCAGTCCATTTCATGTCACTCATGGGGGGGGGGGGGAGTTGAGTTATGGGATGTTGGCGTCCTGTACCATATGGGGGGCGGGGGGGGCCAGAGAGACTCATTTATTTATTTATTTTCAGTTGATTTATTTGGATAATTTAAATAATATGGCAGAAGCCATCGGTCGCTGGTCTATCCTTTACAACATTGTATGAGCGACGGTCTGCGGTTCCTCAAATATTCACATCCACCATTGAAGATTGCAGTTGAAGTTATGGACGGAGTTGGACAACACTTGGTGGTTAGATCACTTATGGGCCAAGGAACAGTTGATGCGATTTTGGCGCAGATCCGAATACCGATCCAGATCCAGGGGACTTTTTGGGGTGGCGGAGGTATGCACTCTGCTGAGGGCACTCTAGTGGTTTTTGTCATCGGTTGTGACAGGGGGGTGAGGGTGGGGTGAGGGAGGGTAGGTAGAGTTTGGGAGGTGACTGCTTGCCTTCCAGGACTATCAGTGCAGGAAGAAGAAAGGCCTGAGGAGAGATATCTAGAGGCACATTAGGGAGGTGTCTGTGCGAGTGTGTGCAGACTGTCGTGGAATTGATAAGTCACTCAAATCCTCCACCACCACCACACACCCATCCACCCCTTTTTATTCATCTCTCCCATCCATCTGTCGGCGTGTAAATAACAATGTGACGTGGTGTCTGTTAGCTGGTGTGTGTGTGTGTGTGTGTGTGTGTGTGTGTGTGTGTGTGTGTGTGTGTGTGTGTGTGTGTGTGTGTGTGTGTGTGTGTGTGTGTGTGTGTGTGTGTGTGTGTGTGTGTGTGTGTGTGTGTGTGTGTGTGTGTGTGTGTGTGTGTGTGACACAATATGCTTCCCACACACACACACACACACACACACTGTGTGTGTGCTTCTTCACTCATGCAGGAAAGCTGATTACAAGCCCCCAGCCTTTTCAGTTACTCAACCTTTAGCCTCCTGCTACACACAAAGCTGCTTCTAGCAGTAATTACTAGCTGATTGGCTAGCTGGCCTCTCTCTCTCTCTCTCTCTCTCTCTCCTCTCTCTCTCTCTCTCTCTCTCTCTCTCTCTCTCTCCTCGCGCCCTACGTCTCTCTCTCTCTCTCGCGCGCCCTACGTCTCTCTCTCTTGCTGTACTCTCCCCACATCTCCTCCATCCACCACGGTGACATGCCCCCTCCCCCCCCCCCCCCCCCCCCCCTTTCCTCTCCCCAGCACCTTCCCGGGCTTAAGCGGAGACAGACTGTATTAAGGGCGGCGTCTCTGGCTTTAACGAATCCCTCTGTGCCCACCGGCCCTTTGCTTGTCTTTGGTGTCCCGCGTCCTGCGTTGACCACACAGACCGGTGTGGCAGTGTGCTTCACCTCGCGCCGTCGGGCCCCAGGGTTGGCCCCTGATTTCACACCCTGACTCGTGACGTGGATGTGGGTTCTCTTTCTGTTGAGATACTGTAGGAACTGTGAGGAAGATGAAAACTACTGATGGGCGCACACACACACACACACACACACACACACACACACACACACACACACACACACACACACACACACACACACACACACACACACACACACACACACACATGTATATATATAGTGCTTGTTCCTCTCTAGTCATCCAGAGTGTTCGTACATCAAATACCTCCCATTCACCCATTCCTTCACACACACCCCAGTGTTAGCTGCTGTCAGTCAGTCAGTCTTGCAAGCAAGGAGACAGGAGACAAGTCAGGAGCAACTAAGGTGTCTTGCTCACCCAGTATTGAACTAGCAACCTGCTGTTCCTCCTGAACTACGCTGCCCAGGAGGTGCATGCATTCCATATTCAGGATGAGTATTCGTATTCGTATTCCGGTGTGAGTCTCTGGCTTGAGGGTGGTACTTAGCAGTGACGTGACCCTGTGTCAATACTCCACAAAAGAAAATTGGAGTCCCCATTACAGCGATCACTGGCTAGTTGGACTACTGATGGAGTTCCTTAGAGTAGCTGTTTATTATTTGTCCGCGTTGCAGATTCTCCCATTATGCCCGTTGATGGGATAATGCAGTCCTCCTGAAGACGACAGGTCGATACCATGTGTCGTTACGGGTCAAAGCCTCCACCGAGTGGAGATTAACGGAGGGAGCTCTTCTGGCTCCGCTGATGTCGGGGCCGCCGGGAGCACAAGGACACGCCGGTGGTGGAGGTGGAGGTGGTGGCGCGTCGTCGGGGGGGGGCCGATAACAATAAACAACGTCCGGCGGGTTTCACGATGACAACATGTAAATACAATTCCCCGCCCGACACTGAAGAGCTGCGCAATCGGTTTGAATGGAGGCTGGCGCAGCTAATCGTAGCGCCCTTAGCGTAGCGACGGCCGCACTGCTGGGTGATATGGGGTTGATTCATGGTGATTGTATTGTAGTGTGTAGGAAAACAGACTGTTATTCAGCTTTGAAACAAACACAGCGGTTGTTGTTCATTCCGTGTTGGCGTACCTTCAATGGCCAGGCCATAACAAAAACTATAAAGTATACATACTTTTCCAAGAGCAATGGTGGTGGTGGTGCGATACATGTCTGTGCTTTTGGGGGCCACGGGAGGTGTTTCTCTTCTATAATGGATCACAGGAGAAGGGCTTTGAACGAAGCCGCCAGTGTTACAGCCCTGGACAAAGGCCTTACTTGACTGTGTTTTCAAAAACCCTCACCCCCTGTGTGAGCACAGGAAAACCATTTTCTTAAGTGTGCTTCACGGCTTTGCGTCCTTTTTGTGTTCCGACAGGGCACAAGTGACTTCTGTGTCTCCCCAGACAAGTTCATTGTGAACCAAACCAAGGATTTCCTCAGTGCAGGTATGTCGTCCCCCACCCCCCCTCCCCTGTCCCCCCCCCCCCCCCCCCCCCCCCCCTCCCCCCTTGGGTGTAATGAGACCCAAACTCGGAGGATGAACACTTGAATGCTTGCTCCGAGATAGACTATTGTGGTTGTGGTTTCCTTCCTGGTTTTAAATGCATTCTCTCTTTTCTTCCTTTCACCATGTTCAGATGTGGCACACTATTATCTGTTCTGCAGCCCGAACCTGCCCAGTCCTTTTCAACAGGTACTTTATACTGTACTTTATACTGTACTATACTGTCCTTGTAAAACAAACTGTTGTCCCCTGTTTTTAACCACAGATCCCAGCTCTGTGGTAAAGGCTGGTGTCTTTTCCGGGTCCCTGGCTTTAAAGTGTGTAAAAAAGAAACACCGTCACTTCTTCCAACCGCGTAAAACCAAAGAACATCATCAACAACAATGATTTCATTAAATGATTTCATTAAATTAGAGGTTGAGCCTCCAGCACTAATTTTCATTACTCTGAAAGCTCCCCCCCCCACCACCCCCCCAGAAGGTTTGTTCAGAGAACATCTTTATTCCGGTTGTTTCTGGGTCTGTAAACACGGCCTGGGGCTACCCCACGGTACACCGCCTCGCTCTGTAATCAGACCGGTTTATTAAGGAGCCTTTTAATGCTCGCAAATGAAATGCAAAGGCAGTCTGTAATTTGAGGGCAGGGGGGGTGGGGGTGGTGGAGGGGGGGTAATTCACAGAGGCAAAAAGGCATGACCTGTAATTATCTACAAACTACAAACATCCATCCTCGTCGTGTCAATTAACCAAGCTTAGTTTTGAAATGTACTCAGCGGATACGGGGTAATCTGTTCTGATTGCTCAGTCAATGAGAATATTAATCCTTTGTGTGTGGTGTTCGTGCATGTGTGTGTGTGTGTGTGTGTGTGTGTGAGAGAGAGTGTGTAGGTGTGAGTGTGTGTGTGCTCGTTGGGCGGATCAGGGGGTGGGCGTGACGATCGACGTGCAAAGATGTGTGTTCATGTTGGCTCAATGTCCACCTCTAAACTATAATGACATGTAGACATCTTATTACTTTTGGTGTCAATTAACCATCACAATGGTTGAGTCTCTATACTCGCCGGCCGACGGCTGATGGAAGCCCCTTACATTATCAGTATGAATGTTATGGACCGGGTGTATAGTTAGTGATGCGTTCTCCATCACCTAGCCTTCCGCCAGCGAAGGTAGGCGGAGCTAACCCAACACCCTCGCTCTTCAACTCACGTGTGTGTGTGTGTGTGTGTGTTCTTTGTTCACAGTCCCTCACCATCTACCAGCGGTCCCTCACCACCATGCAGATCCAGATCCAGGGCCTGCTCCGGTTCTCCGTTCCCCTGTTCCCCACGGCCGAGGTGAGTGACCTGCAGAGAGGATGGGGGGGGGGGGCGAGGCTTGGGCCCCATGGCTCCACACGGTGTCGCTTGCTGATCTTGTGTCACACTGACCTCTGTGCCCCCCCCCCCTCCCTCCCCCCCCACCTCACACACAGAGAGATCTCTTGGGAATCCAGCGCCTCTTGAACTCCACTGAGTCCAACCTGCAACAGCTGACCGCCTTCCTGGACTGTCACCGGCTGCACAAGGTGTGTGTGTGTGTGTGTGTGTGTGTGTGTGTGTGTGTGTGTGTGTGTGTGTGTGTGTGTGTGTGTGTGTGTGTGTGTGTGTGTGTGTGTGTGTGTGTGTGTGTGTGTGTGTGTGTGTGTGTGTGTGTGTGTGTGTGTGTGTGTGTGTGTGTGTGTGTGTGTGTGACTTATGCGTATTGCAAGCTGCAAAGACACATTAGACACCTTTGATTTCAGCTCGGCAGCAGAGGACTTTGCCGCAATGAAATTAAGGAGAAAGCAAAAAGTTGCCTGGTAGCCTACAGGGTAAATTTGATGCCATGTAGCCTATGTTAAAACGGACTACAGATGTTACAGGTGTTTTGAAATAGCCTCGATTTTTCGTCAATGTAGGTGTACATTATAGCTGCGTTTGTAATATAGACTGTTTTTGAAACATGACCGGTAAGTTTCGAATTTGTTCGGTAAAATCAAATCTGTCCGGACACTTGACCGGCAAGAAAATTCCTAGCGGAAACCCTGGTGTGTGTGTGTGTATATACATATATATCTATATATATATATTGTATATACATATATAATAATATATATATATATATATATATATATATATATATGTGTGTGTGTGTGTGTGTGTGTGTGTGTGTGTGTGTGTGTGTGTGTGTGTGTGTGTGTGTGTGTGTGTGTGTGTGTGTGTGTGTGTGTGTGTGTGTGTGTGTGTGTGTGTGTGTGTGTGTGTGTGTGTGTGTGTGTGTGTGTGTGCAGGACTACCTGGACGCCCTGGTGGGTGTGTGCTATGACGGCGTGGAGGGGCTCCTCTACCTGAGTCTGTTCTCTCTGATGTCGGCCAGCTCTCTCTCCGCCCTGCTCTGCGCCGTCTTCCGGGCCTGGAAGCTAGTCGGCATCAGGCGAGTTTACCACTAAACCACACCCCGGGAAACCCCCCACCCCCGTGGTTCCCCCCGCCATTGGTCGCTCCGTGACCCGGCTCGCTAAGCTCTCCAAGAGATTTGTGTGTGTTTTTCTTTTTGTGTGAACTTCTTCTTTCCTTCGACGCGCGTGGCTCATTTTAAGCCGATTCACGTATCCCCTTTGATATCACCGTCTATAGTGAGTGTTTGCACGTCGCTGCACTACATAGTGATCGGTGTGAGTGATCGTAGTAGTAGCTATAACCTCCGCCGTGGAAGTAGCAGAGGTAGTTCATCATACCTCTGATGGAGCAGAGGTAGTTTGTTTGTTTCTTTGTTTGTTCGTCTGTTACTGAGATGACTCAAAAAGCTATGGACACAATTGGACAAAACTTGGTGGTTAGATTACATATGGGCCAATGGACAGTGCCACCGATTTTGGCATAGATCCGGATCCAAAACCGGATCCAGGGGGACTTTTTTAGTGTGGAGGAGGTATGCGCTCTGCTTAGAGGGCCCTCTTAAGTTTTTAGTAGTGTTTTTTTTTTATCATCACGTAACCGTAGGGGTCCGCAGTCTCCCGTGACCCCACATGCATATCAGGAGACCCCCAAGTGACAGGTCCTGACCCCTGAGATTAGGAGCCAGTGGTGACCTTAAGAGCACCCCATCCCTGTCCCAGTACAAGGTGATAACACGTGTGTGTGTGTGTGTGTGTGTGTGTGTGTGTGTGTGTGTGTGTGTGTGTGTGTGTGTGTGTGTGTGTGTGTGTGTGTGTGTGTGTGTGTGTGTGTGTGTGTGTGTGTGTGTGTGTGTGTGTGTGTGTGTGTGTGTGTGCGTGCGTGCGTGCGTGCGTGCGCGCTACATCTGTCTGTCTGTATCTCTCCCCCCACCAGGGACCGGGACTACGACGACATCGACGAGGAGGACCCCTTCAACCCTCAGGCGCGCAGGCTGTCCTACAACCCCGGCAGGTCCAACGTCCACAGCTTCTGCAGCTACAACAGCAGCCTGGCCAGCGAGGGCAGCCTGCGACCGCCGCCGGCGCCGCTAACCACCGCCTCCAACGCCAACGCAGCCGCGCCCCCCGCTGAGTACATGTGAGTCCGACTCTTCTTTGTGTGAGGTGTGTGTGTGTGTGTGTGTGTGTGTGTGTGTGGTTCTGAATGACCGGCCACGCCGTGTCATGCCGTGTGCTGCTGTGTGATCCGGCCGGCGATGTGCAGACGTGGGTGACGCCCAAAGCACACTCTTTACACCATATTACATTACATTACATTACATTACATTACATTTACGGTCATTCAGCAGACGCTTTGTCCAAAGCGACTTACAATAATGTCATTCAAAGCGTAAGCTATAAGAGAACTACTAGTCAGCAGATGTCATAAGTGCTTTTCTTTTCCCCCCGAGGTTTCACACAATAAGCCCATCAAACAGGGAGCCCAATGACAAATAGTGAAGCTAATAGACGCAAGACAATAAGGAAAAGCTAATAAACAAGCGCTGGCAAACAAGACATCTAAAACAATTGAGCTAAGAAGACTTAAGTGCTAAGAGGAAGGGTCAGTAGTAGTGCTCAAATCACACAAATCACACGCAAAAAAAAAAAAATGTCAAAGTAAAAGTCTGGGACATTAAGCCGTTGAACGACACGTGTGACCGCGCGCGTCTCGAAGCAGCAGTGAGACTCTGTTTGAGTCTTATTATACCAGAATTCAAGTTGATGTGGAGGTTGAAAGTAAGTAAGACGGTAACAGTTTGAGTGGCAGAGACGCTGGTGTGTATGGTGGGTGAGGTGCTCTTCCTCCTGGGAACAGACAGTCAGTTCTGCTCGTTAAGGAGCAGAACAGACAGTCAGTTCTGCTCGTTAAGGAGCAGAACAGACCGTCAGTTCTGCTCGTTAAGGAGCAGAACAGACAGTCAGTTCTGCTCGTTACGGAGCAGTACATGCAGGAGGTGTCTTGTATTTGACAAGGCCTGCTGACTTTCTCTTAACATGAATTAATCTCTCTCTCTCTACCTCTCTCTCTGTCTCTCTTTCTCTCTCTCTCTCTCTCTCTCTCTCTCTCTTCTTTCGCTCTCTCTCTCTCTCTCTCTCTCTCTCTCTCTCTCTCTCTCTCTCTTTCTCTTTCTCTCCTCTCCTCTTTCTTTCTTTCTCCCTCTCTCCTCTCCTCTCCTCTCCTCCCCTCTCCTATCAGGAATCAGTCCATGCTGTTTGGAGGGAACCCCCGGTATGAAAACGTCCCGTTGATAGGCAGAGGATCCCCGCCCCCCTCGGTGGGTCCCCCCCCCGCCCCCCCCTAGTGGGGCCCTAGTGAACACAACACATCCCTACAGGACACTATCAGTGAGCCTTCATTGTAACACACTACAGACACACAGTGCTGCTGCTGCTCAGCTTTCTTTCCCACAAGCTTTTAAAAGTGTTCGGCTTTTGTTGCTAAGCAACTAATGAAAGTCTGCCCTCTGGTGGTTATGAAGTGAATTACATGCTCATATATCACCGGCATTCATGGTAATATGCTTGGTTAGTCACCATCGGTTGTACACTACTTTTCACAATTTCATTGTGGGATACCATGAGTGCACACACTTAATAAATTGCACTTTATAGTGAGTATTGAGTACTGAGTGATCTCTATACAGTGAGTAGTGAGGGATCTCTATATCGTGCACTATATAGTGAGTAGGTGATTCATTACTCTCTACAGATGTTTGGATGTATCCAATACGGTATGGTATATTAGGTTATACTGTTCATAAGGTTATATGATATCAATTTCATATGTGTGTAACTGTATATGGTGTTGAAATCCGAGGGGCAGCGATGGGCAGTTCAGCCAAAGTATCGTTTGGTTTATCTCCAGAGCTAAATTGAACATAAACCCGGCTAATCCGTCGCTAACTTCGCTGCCAATTAGGGTGAGAACACATGATTCTCTGCTGCGGGGTCACGACCCCGGACAGCTCAGGGCAGACCGAGTTGTGCGGTTTGCTCCTGTTTGCTCACTTTATCGTTTGGCCAAATGCACTTTATTACCTCTGCCATCAAAGATGGGACGGAGGTGATGTTTGTTTGTTTGTTAGTTAGTTAGTTAGTTTGTCTGTTTCCGTCTGTTTGTCTGTTAGCAGGATAACTCTGTGTACGGAATTGGACACCTTTCATTTTCATACAGTATTTGAACTAGTCCTGTGTTTCAAGATGTTAATTTATACCAACTATACCAGGGAAAATCTGTTTTATTTGCCATTCACCCCTTGTCGATTTTTAACTCCTCCTTTGATTTGAACATATTTACATTTACGGATATTTTTTAATAATATATATATTTTTTAAATGTAAAATGTTCCTTTTACAAAATATCTACATCACATATGAGCTTTTAATGTTCCTAATGAAGCTGCATACCTCAGCTGTGTGTGACCTTTGACCTCCTGTTCTGTGGGACATGGCTACCTGTCTCCACGTGTTGCCTTTTGCCCGGAGACAAACCGTGACTCCTTCCCTCTTCCTAACTTCTACCATCATGTCTTACTGCCTTGTCTCAGCCCACCCGGGTCTCTGTCTCTCTGTTGAGCCATCTTCAATAATAAACGTAAATGTCTTAAATTGCCAACCCCGCATTCTTATGACCTTGACCTACACTAATTCCCTGTTAATGTTAATTATATGACACTTATGTTATTCATAGCTTGTTATTGTATGCGCTCCCCAGTATTCCCCCAGCATGAGGACGACCTACCTGTCCATGACCGAGGCACAGATCAGACACTTCGGGACGGACTTCCAAGCCTAATCTCCCGTGGTGGTCGTCTCTCTGTGGATCCTGGAGCCCAGCGTGAGGGGGGGGGCCCCGGGGACCGATGGGGGATGGGAGGGGGGGGAGGGCCTTCACCTGGCCAGCGGACCAGCGGACAACAGCGGAAACCTCCTTGATTGTGTTGTTGTTTACAGGTGCCACCGCCTACAGTCCTGGTTTTGGGGACGTCAGAAATATAAAATTAAAAACAACAAGATATATATATATATATATGACTCATGATGACACCTTGCCTCTGTGATACCGTGAGCAGAGGTCTTTTTCTATGGCTGTAGTTGCTGTGGTAACGGGGGCCGCCATATGTTGCCGTTATGAATGTAAAAGTGGTTCACGGTTTCAGGTCAAACAGACGGTGTGAACTGGACCAAAAAATAAGTTTTTTTTTTGTTGCTTGTTTGGCGTGTGATCGAAAGCATGGATATAGAGGGGCCGTGTACGAGGTCAGTCTTTGGATGTCGATGATGATGATGATGATGATGATGCAATTGAACTCGCGACGTGTGAATTGTGTCAAGCCCAAAGACAAGTTTGTGATGCTGTACTTGTAATCTATTGGCACATGCTGAAGCTTTGATTGGAAACTGTGATTTCTTCAAATGTGGCTCACTATTATAGAACATGTCATTTCTTTTTTTTATAAATGTATATATATATATTGAAGACGTGTCCTCCGTGTGAACATGAACAAGATAATTGACTACTTTTGGTAGTGTTTTTTTTTCTAACTGACACATTTGGGAATACTTTACTCCCTTATAATGATATCATCTGTTGGTCTCTTGGTTGAGTCCAAAGGCTCTTGCTAGGAGGTAAACAGTACGTCCATGTGTATGATACATGTCTGGTCAAAGCCCTCTCCAAAAAGTGAACAATATGATGATATGAATCTATAGATATGACTCTATCCCCAATGTCAGTAATTGTATTACATCGAGGCCCTTGGAGAGGCATATTGGTTAAATGGACTGAGAATCTAAAGTATTACACACTGAATTGTTTATATTCTCTTGGTTCAACAGTCAGTGTAAGTATATACTGTTTGCTATACAATTAAATTGCCCAATAATTGTATTCCAGTAGCCTATCAATTCATTATTTGGGTTCTACTATGTTAATATTTGTTTTTGTTTTTTCAGCAATTAAAAATAAAAGGTATTAAAAAAACTTTAATTAACAAAATAAACAGGTAAAAAATAAGCCATATCAAATTGTATATATGTGTAGCCTGTTTTGACCAAATAGTGTGTATTGAAATAAATGTCTTATGATCAGTATAAGCATTGACATCATACTCATAACATCATAATCATAATAGTCATACTGATAATCAATACTCAAAATAATCATAAGCACCATCATAATAAACATAATCCTCATAAATATCATTATACTCATTTATTCTTCACTGCTTGCAAAGGCGATTCCATCTGCACTCTTTATGTCCCTCGTCCGCTGCCGTACAAGATGAAAACAGGGCGTGGCTTATGTCGTTAGCAGCAGCCTAGCGTGCTGAACATAAACAACACAGTCGGATGTGATGGTCGAAGATACACCGAGTATTAACACAATTATTATTGTTGAGAGCTGTGAGTTATGTGACGGTTAAGGGTACAGTAGTAATAAGTATTATTGCTAAGAGAGAGTTGTGATGTAGCGGTGATGAGGCTGAGGGATGGGAACCGTTTTTGGGAGAAATAGTCGAGATACTCGGATCACAGAGCAAGACAAAGCTGTCCTGGTGAGTATTAATACTACTAATGTTAGTACTACTACTGAGTAATGTCAGTAGCTGATCACAGAAAGAGACAAAGCTGTCCTGGTGAGTATTAATACTACTAATGTTATTACTACTACTACTGAGTAATGTTAGTAGCTGATCACAGAGCAAGACAAAGCTGTCCTGGTGACTACTGCTAATATTAGTACTAATGTTAGAACTACTGCTGAGTAAAGTTAGTAGCTGATCACAGAGCAAGACAAAGCTGTCCTGGTGAGTCTATTATCTATAACTCACATTACTAGTACTACTACTGAGTTAGTAGGTCTCCTGGTGAGTATAAAATACTATATATTAATATAATGATAATATTATAGAATATACGAGTAACACATTAGTACTGTTAGTAATACTACTGAGGAAGGTTAGTAGCTGATCACAGAGCAAGACTAAGATGTCCTGGTGAGTATATCATATATTAGTAATACTGAATAATGTTAGTAGTA
>CM051012.1:23506599-23519099 GCA_027704905.1 Muraenolepis orangiensis | reverse complement strand
TGGGCATATTTTGTATTCAATGGTTGTATTCAACCAGAGAGGTGGAGTAGCAGGCGTGAGAAACACTGGTGCATCTCACGATGATGACGTTGGTAATTACAGTACGCCTGTCTTCGCCCCCATCGCTCCACCTCGGCGATGAATGCCCGTTGTTTAAGCTGTTGTTTTCATAGAGATAATTGCCAAATGATTGACAAGCACCAGAATAGACGTATTCATTGTAAAGTCAATGGTTGAAGATATGGCCAATGGTCACTTTGATCCACAGCAATAGACTGACGTTTCTGAATCCGCACAGGAAGTAGATCAAAGTTCCTATACCACGCAAGTTCCACGCAACAATGGTACTGGCCTGATTTCATTCAAAGGGACACACACACACACACGCACAGAGGCGCACAAGGCCGGATTTGACCCTAATTATCCTGTCAGGAAACACTTCACATATAGCATGCAGCGTCTGCTCTGGAGGCTGGCATTTCTTAAACTGGGCTGTGATATTAGCCACCGATCGCGATCGTGATATTACGTGACATTTGAACAAAAAGACACGATGACTTACTTGCCTTATTAGCCTCCAGTTTTTCATTCACTGTGTTTGCACACGGCCCCTGGCCGTGCAAAGAGCAGCTCGTGTGTGTGTGTGTGTGTGTGTGTGTGTGTGTGTGTGTGTGTGTGTGTGTGTGTGTGTGTGTGTGTGTGTGTGTGTGTGTGTGTGTGTGTGTGTGTGTGTGTGTGTGTGTGTGTGTGTGTGTGTGTGTGTGTGTGTGTGTGTGTGTGTGTGTGTGTGTGTGTGTGTGTGTGTGTGTGTGTGTGTGTGTGTGTGTGTGTCTTGATGGGTGCCTACTAGATGCTCTTTTCCCTCCGTCCAACAGGGAGAGGACCTGGAACTTCCAGAAGTGCCCACAGACACAGAGCCCCTTCCTGAGGTACCAGAGGCAGCCGATGTTCAACCAGGTAGGCCTACGGATGTGTTGAATCACGACCCAACTCGCGCCCAAAATCATGGACCTGTCTGTCTGTCTATATACTTTGCTTACAACTGGTCCTAACTGGTCTTGAATTTTGTTTCTGAATGTTTTAGACCGGACGACGCGGGGAAAGCACAAGGCGGAGGAACCGGAGATGTTGGCAGCTTAGTAGCCATGTTACAGAATGTATGTTATATATATATATATAACCTATATATATAACATATAACCATGTTACAGAATGTATGTTATATATATATAACATATATAAAACATAACCATGTTACAGAATGTATGTTGTTGACAGAACAGAACTTCAGGTGCTTTCGGACCCAACAGTTCTGGGGAACTAGGAACTAGAAACGAGGAACCTGGGGAGGAATAGTTCCTTCGAGGTCTTTGCCTGTTTTGCATTCCCACCACCAGTAGGACCGTTATGTCAACGTCACTGACGGAAGCTACTGCGTCAGACACCTCACTACTGTGCAATGACAAATGTCAACATTCCCCGGGGAATGTAGGATACTTGCTGAATGATGGAGCTAGCTGTACTTTCCAGACGTGTAATTTAATGTTCAAAAGTGACAGAATTGATATAATGGCTAGTTACTGCTAGCTAGCTAGCCATAGATAGATCTTTGCTATCTTTTAAACAATGTTTGTGAAGGAGTGTGTGTGGTTAGTGGCTGGTTTCAGCAGCCTCACCTGAACTGAGTTACAGTGATCACTCTATGGCTCGTGAGGCTGCTTAAACAAGCCCATAACCACACCTAAACTCCACAGACGCTTTACGGTAAACACAACTAAAGGGAATTCAAAAATGTCGTCTGTGGTGTATTGGCTCGTGTTTGACAAGATTCAAGAATACACTATTTTGATTGGCCCTTTGCAACAAGTACAATGGAATGCTTACTCCACATTCCAGCCAGCAGTATAAATAGCACAATAAAGTGACTGATGGATGATATGTACGTTTTGAATTGCAAAAATATTTAGAAGCATTTAAAGTGCCAGTAGTTCAGAAGCATCATGAATACATTGCAAAACAGTGCAGTAACTGTACTGAGTCCAAGCATCACCATACACCAACATCACAAGGTTCAGGTTCCTCTTTGAGAGTACCTGCTCTGAAGTAGGAGCTAAACAAAATCCCCAGCTTTCTGGGAACTATAGATGGTTCCTAGTTCCTGTGATGTAAAGTACACAACGAAAAGAGCACAGTTCCTCCAATAGTGCTTAGAACTATGAAAAGGTTCCTGCGGTTCTGAAAGCACCTTTTGGTTTACCGTCCTCTGCAGTTACTGTACTGTACTATGAAGACCTGTGATGCACACACTTTTGTGTGCGAACCAATGGCCAGTGTTTCATGTGTACATTTTAAAATAAACATAGCAACTTCTTGACACACCGTAGTTTGCACAGCTGTGTTGCTGTGTTGGCCTCATCTCTGAAACTTTTTTTTTAAATGACAAGTGACCTCATAAGTGGTCTGTTTCTCAGTTTCGGTGAACTTGTTACATGACTATTGTATTAAACTAAACCCGTTAGGGCGCAATAGAACAGCGTGAGGGATTTGTAAGTGTTTATACATATTAAAGATGTGAAGACTGAGTGAGTTTGTTCATTTTCTTCATATTGGCCAGAAGAGGGCGCTGCTCTACTGATAATTGATGCTTTCCCTTCACACTATGGATTATAATCCACCGTAGACTACTGTTGAAATAGACACATTTACAAAGATATAAAATATTGAATTCAAAACGAAACTATTATGAACGGTGTTCATTGTGTAGTATTATGCCTTTTAGTTAAAACAAATATTGATGTTTGCTGTGTTCATTTGTGTTTCCTATATAAACACTGGGAGCATAAGTTGTTTCTTAAGTTTTTTTCCCACGGTCTTCTGCAATAATAATTGTGTACGGTAATACTTGGGCTCAGTCACTGTGTGTGTATTTATCTACTCTACCGTATGTATATTTTTTACAGTTTACATATGAGGTGGTCCGAGAAAGTGTCTTGATGACAATCTAGTGATACACCAAAAAAAGTCAAAGGTTGGGTACCACTGGTACCTCGACAGTAGAATAGACCAATTGATGGTCAACCTTGCGGGTGTTTAAACGTTATATTACTACCATGACTACCATTGCACTGTAATCATAACTCCCTACCTCTCTACCTGTAGTTAACATATGTGTTGTTTACATACCTGTATGATAGTCATGTACATTTTGACTACTTAACGTATATATTAATCTTCCAACTGTTGATCTAACTATATCTATATAGATATAACTATATAGATATATATAGATATCTATATAGATATATATAACTATATAGATATATCTATATATAATTTTAGCTGTACTGTACTTGTGCTGTGCAATGACAGTACATTTTAATCTAATCTAATAAAAAATACTGTTTTTTTTAGTGTTACCACTCCTTCATTTTACAGCCCAAATCGCCACTCGACGCGCTCCAATAGCCACTCGATGCGCTCCAATCGCCTTCTGAGGCGCACCAATAGCCACTCGAGGCGCTTCCAATCGCCACTCGACGCGCTTCCAATCACCTTCCGAAGCGCACCAATCGCCATCCGAGGCGCACCAATCGCCTTCTGAGACGCACCAATAGCCATTCGAGGCGCTTCCAATCGCCACTCGACGCGCTCCAATAGCCACTCGAGGCGCTCGACGGTGCGGCGTGGGCGCGTCTCCCTAACGCCTTCCGAGGCGCTCCAATCGTCTTCTGAGGCGCACCAACAGCCATTCGAGGCGCTCGACAGTGCGGCGTGGGCGCGTCTCCTAGCGCGCCGCGTCTCCTAGTGCGCAGGCTTCCCAGAGAGAGAGAGAGAGAGAGAGAGAGAGAGAGAGAGAGAGAGAGAGAGAGAGAGAGAGAGAGAGAGAGAGAGAGAGAGAGAGAGAGAGAGAGAGAGAGAGCGAGCGCCTGCCCGGCCGCAGCAGCAGCCGCGCTTCCAGTCAGTCAGTCGACCCTCAGTCGTGTGTGTGTGTGTGTTCGCCTAGTACTCGTTGAGTGAGTCCACCGCTGCTGCCGCTGTTCGTTGACACCCTTCTACCCCCCCCCCCCACCACCCCCCACGGATACCCCCCCCCCCCCCCTTCACTCCGTCCGTCCGTCCAGGAACATACAGGTTAATGGTTTTTTGCCCGAAGACTTCAAGATGTCTCGCACCGACGAGGTCCACCGCATCACGGAGAATGTCTACAAGGTATAGCGTGCAAGTGTGTGTGTGTGTGTCCTTAAAACCCCAAAAACTAAAACTAAAAGTTAGTGTGTGTGTGTGTGTGTGTTGCGTGTTTTGCAGATCTATTACGGATCACGCGTTGTTGTTTGTGTGTGTGCGTGTTTTGTGCCACGGATGCGTAAATGGAGAGGTCCCTGGGTACTATAGGTTTCTCCGAGATGATGCCTTCATTCAACGTTGAGGAATGCGGCGCCCCGCTGATCGATCTCTCTCTCTCTCTGTCTGTCTGTATCTCTCTCTCTGTATCTCTCTGTATCTCTCTCTCTCTCTTTCTGTATCTCTGTATCTCTCTCTCCGTGCACCTTTTTACCTTTGACGTTGAACACATCACCTGTTGACGTGCACACACGTCGACATGTTGTCTGACGACGTGTACAGGTACACGTTGACTAGACTCAGTTGCGCGGTCGAAGCAACAATGCGCCTAGTTAGAGAACAACTTGATTTAAACACTTGGCTTCTTATTGTGGAGAGAAGATAGGGCATTGGGCCGTGTCTGTGGTGTTTTAACGTGGATATGCGGAGGCTTGGTGTGTGTGTGTGTGTGTGTGTGTGTGTGTGTGTGTGTGTGTGTGTGTGTGTGTGTGTGTGTGTGTGTGTGTGTGTGTGTGTGTGTGTGTGTGTGTGTGTGTGTGTGTGTGTGTGTGTGTTGCAACAGGTAGAGGCGAATGCCACTGCAAACATTTACCTTTTAGGGATTTCGACACGCATCCATCTAAAACCTGTTCTGCAAAAAATGGGTGTAGTGTATTTTTTTTCTTCCGCCGTTGTCGAAACTGTGCGCGTCCCCATTATGCGACTATTATATATATAAGACGGATTCTGAGACGATACTGGGAAGCCTGCCGACACCCGTACGACATTTAATGCGACCCCAGTTTGAACCTCGACGACTTGCGTTTGGCAATAATATTACCTAATACTGTTCAAATCACTGCTGCATGTTGGACGGACACGCACACGCACACGCACACACACACACACACACACCCCCTACCCACCTGTTGAGGCAGATGTAGCATCGTGCTCATGTATAAAAACAATAATAACCACGTAAAAAGCACCACCCATATGGTTTCTGCTATATCTGTATCACACTCTGCCATTCTTCTCGGTTCCTTTTTGCCTCAAGGCACCACTAAAGCGGTCTGAAAGAAGGAAGCCATTTGACTGAGAATAGGATAGGTAGTAGAATAGTAGAACGGGGAGTTTCTCGGGGCTCTCAACCCGGGGAATAGACATTAATCTGAAAGGTCAGGAGCGCCCTTGACAGGAACCCAGGCGCTTCGTTTAGAGGCGACGTTTCCGGCAACTATTCCTGGAGGTTCTCTCCCCGCCGCCTGGTAGCCTAGATTCATGCAGCAGGGTGACCCGTTTCACAGGGATGATTGCGCGCACCACACCACCACCACACCACCACCACACCCTCTGACATCTGGTCTCGGCAGACGCTCGGTCACCCGGGGCCATGAGGTGGCTGGTGTGCTCCCATCTTGACCCCCGCCCATCCCCCATCCCCACGATGAGGCCTTCGTCTCTGGGGGATCGCAGGAGCAACACTTGTTGCTCCTCAAGACCTGATGATGCAAAGAGATGATGGAGCAGCAGCAGAGGAGACCCACCTATAGGAGAAAGAATAGAGGCTACTCCTATTCTTGATCACTGGGTGGATGGGTTTAGTTTATCTCTAGAGCTTTTCTTGCTTTTTGAGTTACTGTACCTCTGCTGTTGAAGATGGGAGGTTATGTTTTTGCCCCTGTTTGTCTGTTTTGTCTGTTGGCAAGATAACTCCGCAAGTTATGTACGGAACTGGACAACACTTGGTGGTTACATCACTTATGGGCCAAGGAGCAGTTGATTTGATTTTGGTGCTAATCCGGATTCAGGGGACGTTTTGGATGTGGCGGAGGTACTGAGGGCCCCTTTTTCGTCATGCATTGGTTCCAAAAATAGTTTGTCCCACCAAAGTGTAACCAACAGAGACTATTGACAAATGCTTTCTATGGAGAGCATTTCACGACGTGTGGTTGAAAGGCGTTCTCTCCATACTGTTTTAAGAGCTGACTGTGTGTCTAGGGGTTTACCTTTTGTGCAGCCCTGCCTGGCCGTGGAGGTGGGGAGAAGTACACCGTCATTCACGTCACGCCAGTGTTTCCTCCCAAGTCGGTTTCATGCGGTGTGTCTTAACCGTCACACCGCTTTCAGAGGGAATGTTCAAATGGTTCAATAAAACCCAGTGTCCGACATCGAGGGCTTTTAGCAATATATAGTCTACCGTAAGTTACACGGCATGGTTACGGTTCAACACAAATCAAACGGAGAAGAATGGACCGGTAATTAAAAACACTCTAAATACCACTCGCAAACATTCCTGCAGCGTGGCGAGGGATTTCTGTCTTCCATCTATTTACAAAGTGTTCGGTCGTAAAACAGTCGGTTAAGTGTAAACATGTGCCAGTTGGCTATTGGAGTCAGCAGGACGGCGAGATGTTGAGTAATCGCCTTTAAGGAGACTAGGGGGGGAGAGAGAGAGAGAGAGAGAGAAAGAGAAAGAGAGACCGGGGGAGAAGGGCGGGAGGGAGGTAGATCTCTCTCTCCCTGCGGTGACTCATGACACCGGTGATGTGTGCATGATGCTGTGTGTACTAAACAGGGCAGGGATTGTACAAACAGCCAGGGTGTGAGTTAAACTCCCTTTTGTGTGAGCCGTGTTGAGTCGACCAGGCACTCCTTTTTTCTTTTGAGGGGGGGGTGGAGGGGGGAGGAGGTTTTGCTCGAGTTGACTCTCGTAAACAGAGAAAGAGAGAGGGTGAGAGAGAGAGAGTCTATCCTTGAGCACGCCATGGCAACCCGCTGCTCGGCCACGCAGCGGTGACTCACTCCACTGTTAGCTTGTTGCCACAGCGAGGGCAGCTCCAGACATGGCGTCCGCCTGGGAAACGCGGCAAGTCCTCCCCGTGGTTCAGGCCCCGATGTCAAGGGGGGGGGGGGGGGGTTGCTGTGATCCTCACCAGCTGGCCATGTCACAGGGCCACGGACCTCCTCTGCCGGAGGTCTGAGAGAGAGACAGAGGCAGTGCTTCGGGTCAAGCCTCTTAACATGCAGACAGGACACACACACACACACACACACACACACACACACACACACACACACACACACACACACACACACACACACACACACACACACACACACACACACACACACACACACACACACACACACACACACACACACACACACACAGCCTTCGGCTGGGGACTAGGGGCAGGATGGCCTCACCTGTAGCTGGGTTCCGAAAGTCACTAGAATTTGGTCTCCACCATCAAAGATGGAACGGAGGTTAGATTTTCCCCTTAGGTCTGTTTGTCTGTTTGCAAGATAACCCAAACAGTTATGTCCAGAATTGGAAAATAACTGTGTGAGGTATGTGCTCTCCTCCCGAGGGCCCTCTAGTTTTAATATGTAACCCTGCATGTGTTTCACTGTCCAAATGGTCAAACCCAGCCACCGCTGGCTGATGGCCGGCGCTCCCTTTTGGACCCTGCCTGTAGCGAACAAACAGGCACACAGGGACAATTGATTTGATTGATTCCTCAAGGGAATGGTAGACTTATACCCAGTGGAGCGTCTTATCGGGCCGCTCATACCTTACGTACCTTTGCTGTCGAAACCAGCGCACAGGCAAATTCATTATTAATTATTGCATTGTGCTTATCTTCTCCAGCATTTTGCGAATGCTCTCTCTCTCTCTCGTCTTTGACTTTGATAACTGGAATAGTTGGTCTCTCGACTCTCGGTCGGTTACATTACACACGCACACGCACACGCACACCCTGGCAGGGACAAGAGCAGGGTGTGGCCCCCTGTGCAGCCAAACCCTCGGGGCTCTGCTCCTGTTCCGTTGCAGCACTTCTACCGCTTCTCCCTCCCACAGAGTCAACAGGGCCCCACGGAGAAGCTCGTGGCTACCATTATCTCTTAAATGGCTGTTTATGAGACTAGAGACGACTAAAGTAGAGTCGTGTGACTCTTCCCTCCACACACACACACACACACACACACACACACACACACACACACACACACACACACACACACACACACACACACACACACACACACACACACACACACACACACACACACACACACACACACACACACACACAGCGTGGTCGTTCCTGCCACGCTCGAGCAGGGGGGGGGGGGCGTGGTCGTATGGAACAAGTGCATCAAAACAAAGCGATATAAAAAAATCTGACGCGTATATATTTATGTTCTTCTTCTTCATGAAAAGTGGAAGGGTGTCGTTCCATTAGATCTGCTAAGAGGACATTTTGGGTGGTTGTTTTTTATTTATATATATTTTTTTGTTACTACAAGCACCTGCTATGCTGCCGGAGATCTGGACAGGTGGTCTCTTAGCAACAACACACACTACCGTATATCCTTTTGTGTTTGAGAGAGAGAGAGAGAGAGCGAGAGAGAGAGAGAGAGAGAGAGAGATAACCAGAACTGTCACTAAATGAAGATGTGTGTATATAATGTGAGACCCCCCCCCCCCCCCCTACAGCTAGCTCCTATAAGACCTTCCCTGCAGACGATGCCAAACACTAAGCCACTCCTAGACTCCATCAATCACTGTAATAATCTTCCCTGGTAGTTCATCATGACAGGAGGCAGCTTTTCCTCCTCATGCGGTTCCTGAAGGAGGGGGGGGTGCGGGGGGGGGGTGAACCTGAAAAGAAGAAGAAGAAGAAGAAATGTGCCCGGGAAATCAAACGTTTGCCAAGTCGTCACGGGGGCCCGAGGCCTCAGAAAAGATTGCGTTATCCTCTGCAGGAAACACTATCGCTGGGGAGCCATCGCGTCCCGTCTCCTTGTGCCGTTTGACTGCCATTGCAGCAGAGGAAAGCTGAGCTCCACACACACACACACACACACACACACACACACACACACACACACACACACACACACACACACCTTCACCCACCTCCACCCCCCCCCCAGCGTGGGTGGATGGGTGGATGGATGATTTACAGACTGTCTCTCTTTTCTGTTTTTTACTCTGGACTGTTTTTTTTTCCCTTTTTTGTACTTTTCAGGTGAAATATTAACACACACGGTGTCCCCAGACCCCGGATTCACACACACACACACACACACACACACACACACACACACACACACACACACACACACACACACACACACACACACACACACACACACACACACACACACACACACACACACACACACACACACAGTCTGTTGGGTAGCTAAAATTCCCAGGTTTATGCCGGTTTGGGTTGAGAGGCTGCCTCCCGGCCCGGGAAATGCATACCAGGGTGCTTTATTAGACTTCTGTGACTTGTGTCCAAATCAGTAACCATTTGATGTAACAAATAGACAATGTAAGGTTGCATACTTCTGGCAGGGAAATACAGCAGGAGAGGAAGGGATGGAGAGGGAGGGGGAGGGAGAGAGAAATGCCTTCTAGTATGGTTTATTGGAACTGTGACGAGTGTCCAAAACAGTGTCCCTAACTATTTGATGTAACAAATTGAGACAATTTAAGGTTGCATATTTGTGGCGAGGAATGCAGGAGGGGGAGGGGGGGAAGAGAGAGAGCAAGAGAGAGAGAGAGAGAGAGAGAGAGAGAGAGAGAGTCCTACTTCCATGTTAATTGGACATGCGACGATCAACGATTAGCTGTAACAAATATATAGAAAACGTAAGGTTGCATATTTTGTGGCAGGGCATACAGCAGGAGAAGGAGTGGGAGGGAGGGAAGGAGAAGGAGAGAAAGAGAGGGACACATTCCACCATCCTCGTGAAATGGTCCCTAATTACAGTGGAGGGACTCGGGGCTGCAATTACACCGAGAGGAAGGGAGACGTCTAAATGCTACACAAGCGCAAAAGAGAAAAGGAAAAAAAAAATTGAAGAGGCTTCGAATGATGACCTCTTTGCGCATCCAATGGGTCAGGGCTAATAGTTAGCATTACTCCCTGGGATGCTGTGCATTGCCATGACTCTCATTGACAGCTCCTATAATAGCATTGATTAGCCGCGCTACGCCCACCCACAAGGGGTTGTGGTTTGCGAGGCTACCCACCAAGAAGCATCTTCTGTGGCCGCGGCACGGCCTTCTTAGATGAGGCAGGAGAAATTCATACCCGGTTCACCCACACGGTCCCCCCCCTCTTGACCTGGTGGTCTCTGGGCAGTGGAAGGCTGGTTTAATTAGATAGTACAGTGCCGTGTAGCCCTGCCAACACCTTAGTCATTACGGTACTTTGTAGCGGGGCTAACGTTACGTTAGTCAACACCTTGAGACATTACGGTAGCATGTAGTGGTGCTAACATCTCAACAGTCCACACCTTTAGTCATGACAGTAGCATGAAGCGGTGCTAACATCACGTTAGTCCACACCGTTGGTTATTACGGTACCTTGTAGCGGTGCTTACATCACGTTAGTCCACACCGTTGGTTATTACGGTACCTTGTAGCAGGGCTAACATCACGTTAGTCCACACCGTTAGCCTAGCGGGAACAACAGGTAAACACTTCCACCATTGGCCCCTGTTCTTCCATTGTTGCCCATAAGCACATCATTGATTACCTACGCCATCGAAGATGGACAGTTTGTCTGTTTTAGACGCAGATACGTATCCGGATCCATGATTTTTCTTTTTAGGATTCTTTAGCATTGGGAGTTGGGGGAAACACCATCACATTGTGTAATATTTCACAAACTTACTAACATATTTGCATACAACTTGGTGAAGGTTTAGGTGGAATGCCAATTCCGAAAATTAGGGAAATATTGGTGGAACAGACCCACACAGATCGGGATCCAGGATCCGGATCTGCAGGGAAAATTTGTGTAAATGATTAATCACCGAAGGACCGGATGAAATGAGACTGTTGCTTTTAGAGGGATTGTTTAGCCTCCGAGATAACGGGGCAAAGGGGACATTTTGGTGTGGCGGAGGTTAGCGCTCTACCGAGAGCCATCTAGTTCTTTATGGAATGAATCATGCCAGCAAACGCAAAGAAATCCATTTTACCTAATTAATTATATAGTTGAATGAATGAATGAATTGGATGACCGGATGATCGGATGTTCATCGTCTTGGTTTAACCGTCTGTAAAAACAATGGTGTACTTGCCAAACCACTGCCCAATAGTGTCCAATAGGTTGATATGGATGAATGGGATGGGTCATTTGAAGTATGTAGTATTTAAAGTATGGTCTAAAACAAGTTTTCCTTTTGTCGTTCAAACCTCATGTGTGATTTAAGAGCATATCTTACCGTGATTCATTTATATTATAAAACTGGGTATCACAATAAGTCTTAATTTAATAGACCATACGATAGCATTCAAAGATGATGATAATAGTGATTATTGCCCAGCCCTTGTGTCTAATTTTCCAAACTAAGTGTAAAGCGATCCTGGTGGATTTCCGGTTCTCAAAGATCCAGAATTCCAACCAATGTGGGAAGACGGGACACTATTGAGTGTACAGCCGGACAATAAATGTCAAGCGTAGGCCTACGTGAAAAATGCGAAAATGCAACCCTGCATTTTCTTTCCTTCCTGCTCACTTTTTGATGACAAGCTAACCGACTGGACCTGTCGGCCAGCAATTATTGATTTAATCTCTTAAGCATGTGAGCTGTACCTCAGGACACGCATTGGTAAACACAGTGCTGTACAGTACGTTCGGTTTGTCCATGTCACTGTTCCTCTCAGTCCGACCAGCTGCTGATTTACCTTCAACGTGACCGTGAGGTGTTTGTTAAAAGCCAGCTTTTTCTATGCCTTTTGGGCCATTCGGCAAACTGTGTTTAAGGTCACTGAAAGCTGACCGTTTGCAAAGCTCCTTCCAGGGTGAAGGTGGTTCAAAAACTCTTTTCAGTGTAAGGGAAAACAGAGTTTTGGTGCACAATTGTGCTGGTATTAGCCTACCAGAACTGGCAATACATTCCTTTCAGGCTTCTGATTGGCCAACTTGGCTTCACGGTTAGGGTTATATCGCCACCTGTTGGTTTGGCATGCTCTTGGACGAGGAAAGCCTCAGTTGTATAAACCAGCCGGGAAGCCGTGGGCTACGCCTCAGTGGCTGCAATGAGGTTACAGGATTAGTACTCCTGAGGAACCTTCAGGTCATCTAATCAGATCCCAGGCCTTCCCGCATGGGAAGAGCTTCCCGCATGGCTGCCTCTCAAAGCCC
>CM051012.1:23491599-23504099 GCA_027704905.1 Muraenolepis orangiensis | reverse complement strand
AAACAAAAGGAGGAGCAGTGCCGATTTACAAATTTTACTTTGTGAATACCATCTCTTTGCAGATTTGTCTTCAAATGTGTCACCGTGGCACTTTAAGTGTCCTTCCTAAGTCGCGTTCCTCGACGACCGACCGCTGCTGCTGCCTAATTGCGATAGCCGATCCTGTGGATGACACGTGTCGGCACAGACTCTTTTCCCAGCCAAGAATAAAGGGAAGGTCTCGGTTCCCCTCGACGTACGCGGTGTGCGTCACCCACCATGCATATTAATATGGCCTACTCTCAGCGTCTCCCTCGGCCGGGGGGTGAAGGTGGGGCGGGGGTCGGGGGTCGTCTTTCTATGAGATCCTTTTGATTTCAGAGTATAGTTAGTGCGGAACGGAAATATGGAAACCTGGATATTATCGTACAGTTATTGTAATGAAACCCCCCCCCCCCCCGCCTTGTCTTGTCTGGAAAAACCGAGCCAAAAATGACCACCTTACGTTGTGTGTGTGTGTCTAGATGTGTGCGTGCGTGCGCACAATTGGCTCCCGTCCCTCTTGTTCTCGTAACCGAGCTAACTGTAATCTCGCCTGTCGATCCCCGATTAGTCACAGGACGTCTCCGTCCTAATCGGGATCATCGGGAAAAAAAACCAACATGTTTCATCATCACGAGAAGTCTTCTTAAATTTCTCAACTTGTTTGATGAAGATCAGCGTTTTAGATCCGATTTCCCCCCCCCCCCCTTCAGGGGGATGGGGAGAGTGTTTCTCTTGCCGTTTTCACACTGCATACGGTATGGACTCCCGTATTAGTTAATACGATATCGATACCGTATTAGTTAATACGGGAGTCCATACCGTATTAGTTAGTGCGCATCTAATACACTTATGTTCACACTCTTCTAGTTTGCGATTCGCTGCGCACTCGATACCAGGTTTTCCGTTCAAACGCGATGGAGAAGCGAATGCGCATTCAATTAGCAGACTGGTACGTTTTGTGTGGAGTGAAAGTAATGCGCATTAAAGATTCTGTTCACACACACGGGAAGTGAAACCCGTAGTAGTTTTATTGCTTTGCACCCGAACTAGTTACTTCTGGATCTAAACCACCTACCCAAGGTGGATTAGTTAATAAGCACTAGTTGGGTAACCAATGCGCATTACTTGCCAGTGTGAAAGTTAAAGCGAAACAAAACTAGTTTTGCAGCGCCGCGAATACCGTATGTACCTGTAAGCCCAGTGTGAAAACGGTCTGAAACGACTCTACATCACCGGGGGTCTGGTTTTCTTTTTACGGGAACACGACATACTTGTTTAAATGACCCGAACGGCAGCCCTCCGTGATCGTCGGATGATGTGGAAATGTTAATTGTCCGTTCCGTGGGTTTTAGCGGTTAGGTTTCCAATCATAACAACATAACTTCTCTCTCAGTTCCAGCCGTGGTCCCGGGCTGCTGTGGACCTGCAGCTGAGGATGACCCTGCAAGAACCTTGAGCGCTGGCTGCTGATATGATTAGGAACAAAGCCACCCGTTGTGTGTGTGTGTGTGTGTGTGTGTGTGTGTGTGTGTTGTGTGTGTGTGTGTGTGTGTGTGTGTGTGTGTGTGTGTGTGTGTGTGTGTGTGTGTGTGTGTGTGTGTGTGTGTGTGTGTGTGTGTGTGTGTGTGTGTGTGTGTGTGTGTGTGTGTGTGTGTGTGTGTGTGTGTGTGTGTGTGTGTGTGTGTGTGTGTGTGTGTGTGTGTGTGTGTGTGTGTGTGTGTGTGTGTGATTGCTCTGTCCTGAGTCCAACTCCTATGACAGCCACTGTCTTACATTCCTGCTTGATTAAATCATCGGGGTCCTGACCTATGCTTGCTCTCATTCTCTCTCTGTTTGTTTATCTACCTATATGTCTGTCTCTCTGTCGGTCTGTCAGTCTGTGTCTCTCTGTGTCTGTCTGTCTCTCTTTTTGTCTCTCTGTGTCTCTCTGTGTCTGTCTCTCTCTCTCTCTCCTTCTGTCTCTGTCTTTGTCTCTCTGTCTCTGTCTCTCCGTCTCTGTCTCTCTGTCTCTCTGTCTCTTGTGTCCTCGTCCCAGACTCCTCTGTACACGTTTGATAATTAGTTCTCTATCATTTTAAGCACCTGCGCATTTCAAGCTGGAGTCATGGCGAGTGTTTAGGGATGGGGTCGACCGTACTAATTGTTTGTTGTCTAATCCCTCTGGCCCGAATCAGACTGACTTATGCTGCCGTAGCGAATCCCTTCAGCGGGACCTGCGAGAGATGACGGACACGCACTGTGTGTGTGTGTGTGTGTGTGTGTGCGTGCAGTGCGTTTATGTAGGTCGCAGTGGAGTACACATCTATCATCATTACTACATTCTATTTATTTGCAGGGGTCGTTGGTCTGCCCTTTTGATGGATCGTCTCTTTGTGGACGCGGGGAGGGCGAGCGAGAGACTCATTTGGGTCGAGAGAGAGAGAGAGAGAGAGAGAGAGAGAGAGAGAGAGAGAGAGAGAGAGAGAGAGAGAGAGAGAGAGAGAGAGAGAGAGAGAGAGAGAGAGAGAGAGAGAGAGAGAGAGAGAGAGAGAGAGAGAGAGAGAGAGAGAGAGAGAGAGAGAGAGAGAGAGAGAGAGAGAGAGAGAGAGAGAGAGAGAGAGAGAGAGAGAGAGAGAGCGAACCATCGCGGTCCACCTCGTTGTCTCTGTAAAGGAAGGATGGGGAGTGAGGCTTCATCCTAGGGATACTTAACACCTCTTCAGTCTTCCTTCTGCTGCTCTGCCCCAGCTGTTAACAAAGACGAAAAAGTGCCAACAAGTTCCTCTTCTTCTTAGTCTCGTTACTCCTTGTCACACGGTTTTTCTTAAGTGCCTCTCGGGGGGGGGTTCCCGTTTCACAATTAGCCTCCACAATTAGGGTAATGTGCAGCCATTTCAAAGCGGAATGGCACATTTAGCAACAATAGGAACATTTAAGTGGACGGAAGTACCCCTTTCTTCCAGCTTTTGTTTTGGCGTTGCGATTAGACTTTCGTAACTATACCTTTATGGGTGTGTGTGTGATAGTGAAGCTGCATGCACTGAGTTTGACTTATTGTTATATAATCCTCCTACCATTTAGAACCACTACTCTGTGTGTGTGTGTGTGTGTGTGTGTGTGTGTGTGTGTGTGTGTGTGTGTGTGTTGTGTGTGTGTGTGTGTGTGTGTGTGTGTGTGTGTGTGTGTGTGTGTGTGTGTGTGTGTGTGTGTGTGTGTGTGTGTGTGTGTGTGTGTGTGTGTGTGTGTGTGTGTGTGTGTGTGTGTGTGTGTGAGAGAGATCCTTTGCTGTAATTCATCAGTGTGTGTTGCGAGCTCACCCCAGCTCACATTCCCCCACAATGCGCAGCGCGTTATGCACCAGTTAAAAGACGCCGGTATAAACATCTCCCTGGCGGGTCCCCCTGAGAGCACGCAAGCCTTTAATCTTCCCTGAAACGGAGAGACAGGCTAACCTTTTTTGGGAAGGTGTGAGAGAGAGTTTGTGTGTGTGTGTGTGTGAGAGTGCGTGCGTGCGTGCGTGCGTGCGTGCGTGCGTGCGTACGTACGGGTTTGTTCTTCCGTCGCCAGGAATCTCCCACATCGCTCCTCCTTATTGCCGCGTCGGGCCCCACCGACGCAAAACAGCACGTAACCGCGCCACTTTAAAACCAAACCAACACAAAGAGAGACGGTTTGAAAGTGGTTGGAGAGGTGTCCTGAAACGAGCCCGTTCCCATCCTCTCCCCCACCCCCCCTCTTTCTTCCCACCCCCCCCCCCACACCTCCTCCATCCCCCCCCCACACCTCCTCCTTCCCCCCCCCCCCCCACACCTCCTCCTTCCCCCAAATCCCCCCCCACACCTCCTCCTTCCCCCAAATCCCCCCCACACCTCCTCCTTCCCCCCCATCCCCCCCCCCACACCTCCTCCTTCCCCCCCTCCCCTCCTCCATCCCCCCCCACTCCTCCTTCCCACCCACACCTCCTCCTAACCCCCCTCATCCCCCCCCCCCCCACACACACCTCCTCCTTCCCCCCCACCCCCCCCCCCACACCTCCCCTCCTCCATCCCCCCCCACACCTCCTCCTTCCCCCCCATCCCCCCCCCCACACCTCCTCCTTCCCCCACCCCCCCCCCCACACCTCCCCTCCTCCATCCCCCCCCCCCCCACACACACACCACCTCGTTTTCACATTTTCTAACAATTGTGGACACTCCCCAGAAGGCAGATTTTCTACACCCTGAAAACGGTAGCGCGTTAACCAATTATTGGGTGGCGCTACGGATGCTACATATGGACACGGGATGTCCATATCTTCGTACGGTCTATCATTCCTGGGTATCGTACCGCTGTTGTTGGCCTGCCCTCGTAGTCGAGTCTTGTGAAGTACACTACTACGTCACCCTTACGGTGTAAGGGTGACGTAGTAGGTCTATCGGTATCTCCAGGAACGCACTTCCAGGGCCCTTTTTTTGCTTTTTTTTTTGAAGTGTGTTTATTTCTTTTCACCGGATCACACATGCGGACACACCCTCGTTCTTTAGAAACCTCGACTCTCTCTCTCTCTCTCTCTCTGTCTCTTGTTACTCGACGGTTTCAAAACCAAACCCGAGATGAGCACATTGAGGACATGACATGACTCTGGGGTTTTATTTTAATTTTTTGAAACACTGCTGATACAGAGCTCTCCCCGGGTTACCGCTGGCGACGGTCACACTAAAAGCGTGTACAGGCGGGCAGTTTTATTATTAGTTTTATTATTATGATTATCATTATAATCATTTCCTCCGCCATCGAAGATGAGGTTATATTTTCGTTTAGTTAGTTTATCTGTCTGTCTGTCTGTCTGGCTCTTGGCAAGATAACTCAAAAGTTGATTTACGGAATTGGACAAAACTTGGTGGTTAGATTACTTATGGGCCAAGAATGAGTTGATTTGATATTTGCTCGGATCCAGATTTGAATCCGGATCCAGGGGGCTTTTTTTTGTTGTGGCTGAGGTATGCGCTCTAGTTGTTGTTGTTTTGTGGTGGTTGTTGTTGTTATTATTAGTATTATTATGAAGCTTTTCCTCCTGAAGTGTCAGTAGCAATGGCTGCTCTTGCTGGTCCTCTCCCTCACCTCCACCCCCCCCCCCCCCCCCCCCCGGCGGTTCCCTGACTCGCTGGCTGGGGACTCACTAATTGGTGGAAGCCCAGGAGGAGGACCGAAGGACAGGAGAGGAGGGAATGAGGAGGAGGAGGAGGAGGAGGAGGAGGAGGAGGAGGAGGAGGAGGAGGAGGAGGATGGTGAGGGGTGGGGGGGAGGGATGTCAGGCTTCAGGCGTCACTCCATCTCCTGTGTGTGTGTGTGTGTGTGTGTGTGTGTGTGTGTGTGTGTGTGTGTGTGTGTGTGTGTGTGTGTGTGTGTGTGTGTGTGTGTGTGTGTGTGTGTGTGTGTGTGTGTGTGTGTGTGTGTGTTGTGTGTGTGTGTGTGTGTGTGTGTGTGTGTGTGTGTGTGTGTGTGTGTACACCGGAGCTCTCTCAACGCTGGCCTACATCCTCCATGTCACAGTCGATGCTTCCTGAAAACCCGATAGATTGTTTGTCTGTCTGTCTATCTGTCTGTTTGTGTGTTTGTTTGTTTGTTCGGTGGCGATGGCGGCGTCGTCGCCTTGGATGGCGTTCGCGGTATCATACCGTTAAGTGTCTGAAAGTGTTGCGTCTTCCTCTGTGTGTGGCGTTGGTACTATTAACCGCTTCCTCGACCGCCACCTCCCACCGTAGCACACTGCGGCGCTACGGTGGGAGCCGTGGGTGGAGAAATGCTCTTGGTAACCAAAAGCGCACACACACACACACACACACACACACGCACACACCATCACACGCACACACCATCACACCATCACACGCACACACAATCACACACACACACACACCATCACACACAATCACACACACACACACCATCACACACACACACACACACGCACACGCAAACGCACACACACACACACACACACACATCGTCACACACACATCGTCACACACACAACCCTCTGCAGACCTCTGCGTGCCGCGCTTGTGTTTCCATGGTTATGTGTCTGACAGTTTACCGCCGGTTACGTAACACAGAGAGAGAGAGAGAGAGAGAGAGAGAGAGATTCCTTGAATATTGTGTCTGTTTGTGATGGAGGATTTGATGTGGTGTTTTCTCTTTTTTTTGGTCCACCACCCCCCCCCCCCCTCTCTCCCATTGACAGCTGACATAATGTGTGTGTCTCTCTCTCTCTCTCTCTCTCCCTTTGCAGACCATCATGGAGCAGTTCAACCCTTGTTTGCGGAACTTCGTTGCCATGGGGAAGAGCTACGAGAAGGCACTCGCCAGTGAGTTGGTTTTCTCTTCCTATTTTATTTGTTTATTTATTTCCTCGCTGCTGTCCTTGTTTTTTTTTCCGCTGCAGGTTTAGGCTGATGGCCAATTCTCTCTCTCTCTCTCTCTCTCTCTCTCTCTCTCTCTCTCTCTCTCTCTCTCTCTCTCTCTCTCTCTCGATCTCGATGCATCTTCTTATCTCTCTCCTGTTGTTCACTAAGAGCTAAAAGCGATCATAATCATCCCTCCCCCCACTCTCCTCCTTGCCAAATAAGGGCCAGTCATCTGGTTCACAGCCGCTGGCGTGACCTGTATAGGGGACTGGTACCCGGGCTAAGGCATCCGTCTGATGCAGCAGTGAGAGCGCTCTTTGATCAAGCCGTGAACTGGGCCCCATGTTTCAAACAGCCGGGGCAGGGCCGGGCCATGCGGGGAAACATCAGTATCACCCCCCCCGATAATCATGAGGAACTTTGGAATTCGAAACGCCAATAACATAGTCATATTAGACTATGGAAAT
This sequence comes from Muraenolepis orangiensis, assembly GCA_027704905.1. NCBI lineage: Eukaryota > Metazoa > Chordata > Actinopteri > Gadiformes > Muraenolepididae > Muraenolepis > Muraenolepis orangiensis. The sequence goes on along the minus strand of CM051012.1, from coordinate 23,497,243 downwards.
ATCAGACGAAAACGTTTCAAACCTTATATATTTTGATCATTCAAGGGCAACATATTGATCGTCATTAATTTTGACTATAAAACCAGGGTATAGGCGCACAATAAGGCGATATCTTCATTTGGAGACGAGACGGTACAATATACAACACCACAAGCGAAGATGTTGATATATATAGATATATATATATCTATATATAGATATATAGATATATCTATATATCTATATATATAGATATATATCATAACACTGAATTATTGGCCCCGGGCTCTTCCCTCCTCCCAATCCGTTCGTTCATCACCATGGCAACACCCTCACAACAACTCCAGTGTGACGCAATGGATTACGACGGGACTGCAGATTAACGTTTTGTGTCCGCCTGCAACCCCCCATCTCCCCAAACCCCCCCTCCCCCCCCCAACTCAAACGAGACATAAGTCTACAGTCCAAGGGTCTGTCCGAGGCTCTTATCGCCTCACCTCCCCCTAGCCTCTAATCCTGGTAGCGGGGGGGGAGAGAGAGAGAGAGAGAGAGAGAGAGAGAGAGAGAGAGAGAGAGAGAGAGAGAGAGAGAGAGAGAGAGAGAGAGAGAGAGAGAGAGAGAGAGAGAGAGAGAGAGAGAGAGAGAGAGAGAGAGAGAGAGAGAGAGAGAGGAGAGAGAGAGAGAGAGAGAGAGAGAGAGAGAGAGAGAGAGAGAGAGAGAGAGAGAGAGAGAGAGAGAGAGAGAGAGAGAGAGAGAGAGAGAGAGAGGCGCACCGGTCTTAACCCCAGCCCACTCTTAACCATAATAAGCCCTCTTTGTGGGGGAGGGCTCGGCGTGTGTGGCTCCATCCACATGGCGCATATTAGCCCTGACAGTTCAGCACCACACCACACAACTTACAGCTGGGTGGGTGGGTGGGTGGGGGTGGTGGATGTGGCGGGAGAAAGGGGAGGATTGCTCTTGTCTGGGTTATGTTGCGTCGTCCCTCACCCATAGCTGAGGATTGACATGTCTGCTCTCTAATCAGAGCTCTCATCATCCCACGCCCCCCCTCCCCCCCCCCCCCCCCCCCCATCAAGTGCTCGGTCTGTCTCTTGTCTCCCCTTAAACCCCCAAAATCACAACCCTGCGGAGACCCCAGCTTATCTGCCGAGCTGCCCCTTCTGACTATAAACACACGCACGCACGGCACACACACACGCACACATACACACAACCATCGTTAGAGCTTTGAGACTCCTTAGGGAATCCATCATTTGAAATTTCCCTGTGTCACGCCCACTCACCTCTCCCCTCCTCTTTACACACACACACACACACACACACACACACACACACACACACACACACACACACACACACACACACACACACACACACACACACACACACACACACACACACACACACACACACACGTGTTCACCTTTCCTCTCCCAACCCCTGCTTCATGCATGCATATTGAGAAATGAGGCTGGGAGCCACACAAGCTCTCACTGCTCCTCCACCTCTGAGGGGGAGACCTGGGAGGAAGATAAAGCATGGAGGAGGACAGCTGGGAGAAAGATGAAGAGTGGAGCAGGAGAGCTGGGAGGAAGATGAAGGGTGGAGGAGGAGAGCTGGGAGGAAGATGACGGGTTGAGGAGAGCTGGGAGGAAGAGGAAGGGTGGAGGAGAGCTGGGAGGAGGATGAAGGGTGGAGGAGGAGAGCTGGGAGGAAGATGAAGGGTTGAGGAGAGCTGGGAGGAAGAGGAAGGGTGGAGGAGGAGAGCTGGAGGAAGGTGGAGAGAGCTGAGGAAGATGAAGGATGGAGGAGAAGGGCTGGGAGGAAGGGGGAGGAAGATGAAGGGTTGAGGAGAGCTGGGAGGAAGAGGAAGGGTGGAGGAGAAGAGCTGGGAGGAAGAGGAAGGGTGGAGGAGGAGAGCTGTGAGAGAGGAAAGGTGGAGGAGGAAAGCAGGGAGGAAGATGAAGGGTGGAGGAAGAAGTTTAAGGGTGGAGGAGGAGAGCTGGGAGGAAGATGAAGGGTGGAGGAGGAGGGCTGGGAGGAAGATGAAGGGGGGAGGAAGTGAGCTGGGAGGAAGATGAAGGGAGGAGGAGGAGAGCTGGGAGGAAGATGAAGGGTGGAGGAGAGCTGGGAGGAAGATGAAGGGTGGCGGGGAGGAGAGCTGGAAGGAAGATGAAGGGTGGAGGGGGAGGAGAGCTGGGAGGAAGATGAAGGGTGGAGGAGGACAGCTTGGAAGAAGATGAAGGGAGGAGGAGAGCTGGGAGGAAGATGAAGGGTGGAGGAGAAAGATGAAGGGTGGAGGAGGAGAGCTGGGAGGAAGAGGAAAGGTGGAGGAGGAAAGTAGGGAGGAAGATGAAGGGTGGAGGAGAGCTGGGAGGAAGATGAAGGGTGGCGGGGGAGGAGAGCTGGAAGGAAGATGAAGGGTGGAGGAGGACAGCTGGGAAGAAGATGAAGGGAGGAGGAGGAGGAGGAGAGCTGGGAGGAAGATGAAGGGTGGTGGAGGAGAGTATGGAGGAAGGTGAAGGATGGAGGAGGAGATCTTGGAGGAAGATGAAGGGTGGTGGAGAAAGATGAAGGGTGGAGGAGGAGAGTATGGAGGAAGGTGAAGGATGGAGGAGGAGATCTTGGAGGAAGATGAAGGGTGGAGGAAGAAGATTAAGGGTGGAGGGGGAGAACTTGGAGGAAGAAGATTAAGGGTGGAGGAGGAAGATTAAGGGTGGAGGAGGAAGATGAAGGGTGGAGGAGGAAGATGAAGGGTGGAGGAGAGCTGTGAGGAAGATGAAGGGTGGCGGGGGAGGAGAGCTGGAAGGAAGATGAAGGGTGGTGGGGGAGGAGAGCTGGAAGGAAGATGAAGGGTGGAGGAGGAGGAGGAGGAGGAGGAGAGCTGGGAGGAAGATGAAGGGTGGAGGAGGAGAGTATGGAGGAAGGTGGAGGAGGAGATCTTGGAGGAAGATGAAGGGTGGAGGAAGAAGATTAAGGGTGGAGGGGGAGAACTGGGAGGAAGATGAACGGTGGAGGGGGAGAGCTGGGAGGAAGATGAAGGGTGGAGGAGGAAGATGAAGGGTGGAGGAGGAGAGCTGGGAGGAAGATGAAGGGTGGAGGAGGAAGATTAAGGGTGGAGGAGGAGAGCTGGGAGGAAGTTGAAGGGTGGAGGAGGAAGATGAAGGGTGGAGGAGGAGAGCTGGGAGGAAGATGAAGGGTGGAGGAGGAAGATGAAGGGTAGAGGAGGAGAGCTGGGAGGAAGAGGAAGGGTAGAGGAGGAGAGCTGGGAGGAAGATGAAGGGTGTGTTAGCCTGCACTGGTGCAGGCAGCCTGAGAGAGAGAGAGAGAGAGAGAGGAGACATGCTCCACCTGTAGGCTACGTCCACCCGCTTACAATTACCTTGTCTCTCGCCGGGACCCCGCCAGGGCCTCTGGTCCCCTGCCCATCCCCACAAAAACACAACCAAAAACAGACAAACGAGCAGCCATTGTTCACGGGAGACGGGTGAGGAGAGACTGCCCCGTGGTAACCTTCTCCGCTCGCCAGGGGAGCTGGAACAATGCAGCCGCCACGGGCGGCCATATTGATCCGGAAGAGGTGTAGAGAATTGATTAGAATACTGTGTGTGGGTGTGTGGGTGTGTGTGTGTGGGTGTGTGTGTAATCAGACAGAATACACACCTTACAATAGGGCTTACACCTTACAACTCACAATAGTCAGTATAGTGACATTGTGTGTCGCAATAGTGTGTATAATAATGAATAGTGAATATAGCAATAGTGGGTATAATTAGCAATAGTGAATATACCGAAAGTGAGTATAGTAACATTTGAGTATAATAATATTGAGTATAGCACTAGTGAGTATAGTTAGTAATAGTGAGTGTATATATATCAATTCATAGTGAATATAGTCCGTATAGTAATACTGTGTAAAGTAATCGTTAATATAGTCAGTATAGTAATAGTGTGTAAAGTTATCGTTAATATATTCAGTATAGTAATAGTGAGTATAGTAATCGTGAATATAGTAATAGTGAACCAATGGTCACCAGGTCAGCCTTGTTAAGTGGAGGTCTATCAGGGTGCTTGACCAGTATTGACCAGCTCACTGTGATCGGTTATGTCGCTTTATCTCTCTTTAAAGGGGCGGTGAACCATTGGTGTTATTTTCGATCACATAATGAATTGATAGTGATAGTAATACTCTCTCTCCATACTGGCCTGAACATGAAGGTGTGGTCTCTTCCTCCCCAGCTGTGACGTTTGCGGCCAAAGGATACTTTGATGCCCTGGTCAGGATGGGAGAACTAGCCAGCGAGAGTCACGGTTCCAAGGACCTGGGTAAGTTGTGGTTGTGTTGCCGGACGGATGTCTCTCGGTCTTGGTCTCTCTCTCTCTCCCCTCTCTCTCTGCTGCTCTCTGCCGTCTCTCTGTCTGTGTCTCTCTGTCTGTCTCTCCGTCTCTCTCTCTCTCTCTCTCTCTCTCTCTCTCTCTCTGTCGGTCTCTCTCTTTGTCTCTGTCTCTCGCTAGCTGTCACTCTTTCTCTGTCTCTCTGTCTCTCTTCTCTCTCTCTCTCTCTGTCTCTCTTTTATCTCTTTCCTCAGGGTTGTGCTGGCCACGCACGCACGCACGCACGCACGCACGCACCCACGCACGCACGCACACGCGTGATTTCAGCACTGCTACACTAATGAATGTCAGGTGGGCTGATTGGTGGGAGCTAAAATAATGATGCTAGTGAAAATGTGGCTATTTCTACTGAGACGGTTTGTTGATGCTGAAGAAGATGCCGTGTTTTTCTCTTCTAGGCCTTTTCTTTTCTTTTCTTTTTTTTAATAACGAAATAAAGAAATTGATGATTGTCAATATCCAAAACAGCCAGACAGCATATTGTAAAATATGAAGAGAGTGTTGCCAGCCATCACAATTAGTTGGAAGAAGCTTGGTTCAAAGACTTCCATTTAAGGCTCTTATACTCTTAAATGATGCCAATATACCCTTTTCACTGTGGGACAACACACACACACGTCATAATTGTGAGTATAGAGAGTAAAGTAATAGTGAGTATAGTAATAGTGAGTATAGACATAGAGAGTATTGTAATAGTAATGGTGAGTGTAGTCAAAGTAATAGAGTATAGCAATGGTGAGTATAGTAATGGTGAGTGTATTAATATTAATAGTGAGTATAGTAATCTTAATGAGGTATAGTTATAGTGAGTATAGAGTGAGTATAGTAATAGTGCGTATAGTTTTAGGGAGTATAGTTATAGTGAGTATAGCAATATCAATAGTGAGTATACAAGTAATGGTGAGTGTAGTAATAGTAATGGTGAGTTTTGTAATAGCTCATAACATCCACTATTGGGTTCGTTCCGTTCAGGTAGTATCAGTATCAACTAGTCAAGAAGACCTAATGTTGTAAAAAGTCACAGGAACAGAAACTAAGTGTTTTTCTCTGCCATCGAGGATCTGTGAAAAGTGTCCAGGTGCCACCCAGGGAGGGGAAGTGAGGGTGAGACGTCGTGCATTTGGTTTGGAACCTACCAGAGAAGAAGACTTTATCATCCAAGGGAAATATTGAATGAATGGCGGCTGTTTGACAGAGAGAGAGGAAGAGGGAGGGAGGGAGGGAGATATTCAGAGTGAGAGGGAGGAAGAGATTGAGAGAGGGGGAG